>JBBPSC010000237.1:0-23935 GCA_038093395.1 Baorangia bicolor
CTCTTACTCCTATTCCCTTCCAAGTCTAAGTGTTTTAGTGCAATCTTTGAGCATTACACTTTTTGGATTGTTTCAGGTTTCATGGAGACCAAATCTCTTGAACACATGGTCAAAAAAGATTTGTGCAACCCCTGCAGTGTTGATGATTTTGGAGCGAGTGAGAATTACCTCCTTCATAAGGCCATGGTCTACTATGACCAGAATAGAATCATGAGAGTGGGAGAGAGGGAGATTGGTGATGAGGTCTACAGAGAGCTGTTTGAAGGGAAGGGAGTGGGAGGAGGGGATCGGAGAGAGAGGGGGAACAGTTGGATGAGTGTTCACCTTGTTTTGCTGGCAAACAGCACAGCTGTCAATGAAATGCTTCACAAAAGAAGAGAGACCTGGCCACCAGAAGTTATATTTGAGGACAGATTTAGTGCAAAAGATACCCATGTGACTTGAAAGTGGTAAGGAGTGGATGGAGTGGAGAAGGGCAGAGTGAGCTGTGGGAGGGACATATATATGACCCTTGAAATAAAGATGACCATTGTCAAAGGTCCAATTATTCAGGGAGGCATGGGTGAATAGGGGAGATCCTTCATTGAGGGCAGTAAGAGCTTTAAACACAAAGGGGTTAGAGGGAGTGGAGAATTTGATGTGGCGTGTGAGGGAGAGGTTGAGGGCATTGATGACAACTGAATCAGGGAGGATAGCACAGTCAGCATTGTTGGTGAAGGTGTCAACATCATCCTTGCAGGAGAGGGCATCGGTGGGACCCATCTGAGATCCTGGAGTGACAGCCCAGACAATGTCAAAGTCTTGGAGAAAAAGGGCCCATTGGGCTTGACGACATGAAAGCTTGGGAGGGTCTCAGATATAAGAGAGGTTTGATGATGGTAACCAGGTGGGAGGTGCCTTGAAGGTAATGTTTCCATTCATCGAGGGCATAGATCACCACAAGAAGTTTCCTGTCATAGATGTTGTAGTTTTGCTTTGCTGATGAGAAGGTCTTTGAGAAATAGGCAGTGGGCTTTTTGTCACCATTGGGATCATGTTGCATGAGGACAGCACCTGCAGTGAGGAGGAAGGCATCAGTCATGACAAAGAAAGGTTTGGCGACGTCCAGAATGGTGAGGACTGGGGTGGTGTAGAAGATCTTGTGAAGGGAATCAAAGGCCCTTTGCTGAAGGGGTATCCAGGCCCATTTCTCATCCTTCCAGGTAAGAAAGATCAGAGGGGAGACAATGTTGGAGTAGTTAGGAATGAATTTTCAGTAGAAATTGGCAAAACTGAGGAAGGATCATACTCCCTTGACTGAGGTTGGGGATTTCCAGTCTGCAATGGCAGAGAGTTTCTTTGGGTCCATGTGGACAAGTCCTTGTCTAATGATGAGGCCCAGGTATTCCATGGTGGGGATGTCAAAGGCACATTTGGAGATTTTTAAGGAGAGTTTGAGCTCTCAAAGGCGTTGGAGAATATGATGAGTGTGTTCATGATGGAGAGAGAGGGAGCCTGTGGTGGCAATGCTGATGTCATCCATGTAAATTTTAAGCCAGCATTCAGCAATCATATTGGCAAAGTTGTGATTCATGAAGGCTTGGAAGGTGCTGGGGGTGTTGCAAAAGCCAAAGAACATGATGGTGGGTTCAAAGAGTCCAAGAGGGGTGATGAAAGCAGCCTTCCATTGGTCCTTTTCCTTGATGTGAATGTTGTTGTATCCTCATCGGATATCAAACTTGGTGAAGTATGTGGTGTCTTTCATGTTGTCGATAAGCTCAGGTATGAGGGGTAACGGATAGGCGTTTTGGATGGTATGAGAGTTGAGGTAACGGTAGTCTTGACAGGGGTGAATGGTTCCATCACTCTTTGGGATAAAGAAGGGTGAGGCTTGGGGGGACTTTGAGGGGACGATGCAACCAGTTTTTAAATGTTCTTTGACAAAAGCTTTGCATACTTCCTTTTCCGCCAGATTGAGAGGGTATACCTTGGCCACCTTGGGGGCGAAGGTCTCTCTAAGCTCAATGGTGTGATCAAAGGATCAATGGGGAGAAAGTTGGGAGTGCATTGCTTCAGAGAAAACATCAGCATAGTCTCTGCAGAAACCAAGGATGGATACTTCTTTAGGTTTTTTGGCAATGTTGAGTTGGGTAGATATGGTGACCTTGTTCATATGTTCCCCTTCAGTTCCGTTTGAGGGAGGATACTCACGAGGAGACCACTCAACCCCTTGGGGATACCATTGGGCAAACAGGGTGGCAATTTCATGATTAGGATCAGGGTCAAACCAATTGGGATAGAGGGGTTCTTCAGGAGTGATGGGGTTGATGTCGAGGATAAAGTGTTTCCAGTTGATCTGAGGATTCCATTTCTGGAGCCAGGATATCCCAAATATAACCTGGGGACAACTAAGGTGGGTGACCATGAGTCTTTCAGTGTCAAAGAATGAGTTGGAATAGATAGGGACGAAGACATTATTCTTAATGGTCCCTTTCTGATTGGGGGTTCCATCAATGTTATAGGTGATGATAGGGCTGGGAAGTGGTAAGGTTTTGAAGTTTCCTGGGGATAAGAGTTGAGGGTCAATGAAGTTTCCAGTTGCACCAGAGTCAATGAGGGCAGTGGTTTCGACGGTTTGGTTTTTCCCTTGTAGTGGGATGGAAAGACACGTGGTTCTGTTATTCTTTGATGCTACAAGTACATGATTCATTGTAAGGAAAGGAGACATTGAGGCAGCTTCCCTTCTTAAAAATCCTATGCCTTCTGGATGCATTCCAGGGATACCAAAGTGATGTCTTCAGATGGTTCTTCATAGCAAGTTTTGAGAACAGCAAGGATTTCTCCTTTGTTCTTGCCAGAGGTCTTGAGCAAGTTGATGTACTCATCAAGGTGGGAATGAGGTGGGGTGGGGGTCTCTTCCTTAGGAGGGGAGGTTTCAGTGGTGCAAATATTCTAGGGGCACCAAGGTGATTTCAGGGAGGTGGAAAATTGGGTGCAATTTGGAGTGCTGTGGCCAGGTTTGCGACAGCAGAAACAGAGCTTGTCTCTAATGCACCTAGCTCTATCAGCAGGAGTGAGCTTGGTGATCATGATGGCGTCAACATCCATGGTGTTGAGGTCCTTTGTAGGACAAGGAGAGGACAAGGGCTAAAGGTGACCCTTCCTAAGGGCAAGGATGCACATTTTCTGCATATGGAAGGTCTTGGCTTGCTCAATTCATTTGAAGAGCATGGTAGGAGGGGTGGACATGGAGAGAACCATGCCAACAATGTGTTGGTCTAATCCAATGGAGAACTAGTCTGTGAGGGTGACTTCATCGGTAATTCCCACTTTACAGGTGAGGTTCTGAAAGTCAGTGATGTACTGTTGGAAACCATCGTCTATGGTTCCATCAGGAAGGCAAGTAGACTTCTGGGTGAGCTTGGTGAGGTTCAAGCGAGCAGTGGATTTGGTGTTGAATGGATAGAAGGTGGTTTCAAAGTTGGAGGCAAAGTAGTTGAAGGTCTTTTTATTGTTGGAGGTGACCGAATTGGCCATCTTGTCATACCACATCTCAACAAAGGAGGCGCCTCTTTCTGTGCTCATCTTGTTGCGGATGGTCATGATCTTATCGCCATCTGTGATGTACAGGTTGGTGTTGAAGGTGAAGTAAGCCCTCATTGTTGCAAACACGTCACATGACATATCACATGACATTATCTTATCTTATCATTTTCTCTTTTTCCAAGTCATGTAACTTCTACCATTTTCAATCACGTGACCATGAGAAGGTCTAGATCCAATCACATGGACTCTTTCTGACTCTTAGAGCTAGACCCTTATCTCTTATCTATGACATCATAGTACAGACGGTCTAGGCTATGATGCACACTGACATCATTGCCTCTAATCCTCGACATAAGTTATACTTAGCCTACCCTAAAGTACCTGCCCTAAACATAGTAAGTAGGTATATAATCTGAATGAGCACCACTGAGAACTTTAGTCAAGTTCTTGTTGGTTTTCCCCAATCACTTGTCTCTATCCAAGTTCCCTAGTGTAATTTGACCCAAGTCATTATTTGATTTGAGGTCATCAACATTAGAACTTGACTACTCTCACTTGCCTCGAATCACACCTCGTCTTCAGACACCACTCTCATTGTTACACACAGCCCCCAGCATTAAGGGAATACAGCCGGACTCCAGGCTTAAGGAGAAACACCACTTCACCCCTCCCTACTTTTCTCCTGCGCCCTTGCACACCTTCCTTTTACATAGTCCTGAGCACTAGAGCTCGTGAAGATCAGTAGCCAGTAAGGCGCTGATAGGGGTACCCTCAAGCAGGTCCAACACGTTTAAAAACCACCCCAACAAACCCTTTTCCTTCTCTTGGCACACGTGCCATACCCTCGTGAGGTACATTTGTTTATGCTTAGTTACCTTAGTCCAAAAGCACGTGAAAGAGTGGTCTTGTACCCACGTGCCTAGGAATACGTAATTTCAAAGCAACAGTTGAAGATTGAGATTCGACGTTGGTACCTGGAGAGATTTTAAATCCTTGGTACATTTTGCCTTTTCTGGATGTCCCCTCTCTCCCAAAGTGGAAGAAGGAGGAAGAAGAAGTTGAGCTCCAGCTCCTTCACACACCTTCCCCTTCTCCTTCCCATGACCCTAATGACAATCCGGTAGCTCCGCTTCCAGATATTCAATATGCCTACTCCCACTTCCTTGATTATGTTCATGGAGGGCTACGTTTTCCGACCCTGTTCCTTGAGGAATTAGTGGTCACAAGAGAAGAAGCTGAGGAAGCAAGAATCCCAGCTCTCCAATTTCATGAAGCACATCAAGCCTATCTATGTGGCCCAGACTTAGCAGGTCCAGCCAACCCTCCTTGACAAGCTGAACTTCAACCCCTTCGCCAGGAGGTCCCCATTCCCTGTTGTTCTGTCCGACAAAGAAGAATTCCCAGTCACCTCCCCACCTTCACCAATGGTAACCCCATCCCCACCAATGTCCAACCTCACCTTACTCGTCGACGAGCTACGCGCTCAGTTGGTGGAGATGCAAAGAGACTTATGAGTGGCAAAAGATGTTGCTAATGCTGCCTCCATGGCTGCGGCTGGTCCACGAACAGAGGTAAAAGTACAAAAGAAAGTAGAAGTTGTACCAGACCCAGGACTTTTCGATGGATCATATGATAAATTTGATGAATGGTGGATGAAATTATCCGTCTATCTCACAATCAACCAAGAAACATTTTCCTCATCAAAGGACAAATGCATTGCGTGCTGGACACACATCAGCTCGAAAGAGCACAAAGACAAGAACGGGGCTGGCACATGGGCCAGAAACCAGCTCCTCAAGTACATGCTGAAGCATCAAGCACTCTGGTAAAACAATGCCTTAATATCTCACAAGACAATCCTAAGAGGACTGTGATTTGCGAGAGAGAAAAGGAATTTCAAGACTAGAGAATACAAATGCGACTACGAGTACTTATATACGACTATGACTGAATTAGGGCAGGCATGGAATGATTACTTAATACTTCGAGAATGTTCCATACGATTCCGATAAGATAAGATTAGATAAGATAAGATAAGTCGTAAGGACTTATCCTCGTAAATGAAAGAAACGAAAGAATATCGCGAAAGTCGTTTCATTACCCCCTTTTTATCAATCGAACTCCCGATCGATTAAAATGCCAGTGAGAGATGGATCAGAGCCTGGTACCAGAATTTCAAAGAGAGAATCGGGCAGACGATTAAGAGAAGATGCATATTGCTTGAAGTCGTGATTATGGAAGAGTCAAGCCGACGGAGTAGTGCAGAAGTGACAGTTGCAAGGGGGAAGTGACGATAAAGTGACTTGTTTAATCGCGTCAGGATGCGTTTTGTGGAAGGAGTCAACAAGTTTGGGGGCATGCGTAATATTGGTTTTCGGTTCCCATGTTTGTTCTTCCTTTGGATATCCCTTCCACTGAACCAGATATTCTGTTTTTCTGCGACGTTTTCGAGAGTCAACAATCTTTTCCACTTTGTATTCCTCCTGTTGTTCAACTATAACTGGAGGAGTTGGTTTCGGCTTGGACTGTGTCGGGAATGAACTTTCCACATAAGGCGTCAATAAGGATTCATTAAACACGGGATGAATGCCACGCCATGTTTTCGGTAATTTGAGTTCGTACGCCGAAAGTCCAACCTTCTTTTTGACTTCAAAAGGACCATACCGTTTGTCGTCGAACTTCTTTGTAGGACAATCGGTACGAATATGCTTGGATTCAAGTAATACCTTCTGCCCAGGTATGTACTCAATCGGAGAGTGAGCAGATTTGTCGTGACTCTTCTTCATGACTTCTGCTGCTTTAGCAAGAGCGTTTTGGGCTGCTTCGTGATTTTGTTTCATGACTGTCACGAAGGTAGAGGCGGCCTCATTTCGTACTTCAACTCGCTTGTTAGGAATAAGCGGTTGTTGTCCGAAATTGAGTAGGAAAGGAGAGAAGCCCGTAGCACTTGTAGTTTGGGAATTATGAGCGAATTCGGCAAGCGGAAGCCATTCGGCCCAATCGGTTTGTCGATGATTAACATAGATTCGGAGGTATTTTTCGACTTCCCGATTGATTCGCTCTGTTTGTCCATCGGTTTGTGGATGATACGCTGTCGATGGATTGCCTTCAATTCCCAAAAGAGAGTAAAGGTCCTTCATGAATGAGGATACGAATTGTGGTCCGCGATCCAAAATGACTTTTCGTGGCGTTCCGTGTAGCTTAAAGACGTGATCTTGAAAGACCGTGGCCACACCTTGAGATGTTATCGTATCCATGACAGGTACTAAATGGATCATTTTGGAGAATCTGTCCACTATTACCAGTATGGCATTTTTTCCCTCTGATTGCGGTAAAGGACCGATCAGGTCTACCGATATGATTTCCCATGGGGCAGATGGGATTTCATTCGGGTGAAGGGGAGTAGTAGTAGACGTAGTCTTTGCTTTGACTTTTTGACAAATGTCACAGCCTTTGACATATGCTTCTACATCTCTTCATAATGAGGGCCAGTAGTATTCACTCATAATCAAATCACGAGTTCGTTTCACCCCTGGGTGTCCTGAAATCGGATGATCATGATTAGCAACTATGATGGATTCACGTAGTTTAGCATCGTTAGGAACATAGGTAAGGGATTTCCAATATACGATGCCATCCTTTCGTGACCATGCTGACCCTTCCTTATCCAATCCTTCTTTTGCAAAGCGCTCAAGTTTGTATTGCAGCTTCACAATTTGAGACTGAATGGAGGAAGACGACACTGCATTGACAAAAAGTTCATCAGGGAGAAGAATCTGCTGTTTGTTGTCAGACTCTACCCCCTTTTCATAATCTGGCCTCCTGGACAGAGGATCGGCAGGATTCGTCTTCCCAGACCGATGAGTAAACACCAGATGATATTCCTGAACAATTTGCTGCCAACGAGCTTGTCGTCGCGAAAGATCCTGAGGTTTCCAAAAGAATTCAAGATTCTTATGGTCGGTAAGGACCTCGATTGGATGAACTGCTTCAAGAAGATAGTGTTGCCACTCCTTGAGAGCGAACATGACAGCCAACATTTCCAAGTCGGCAGCATGATAGTTTCGTTCACCCGAATCTAAGGATCGGGAGCAAAACGCAATGGGGTGCCAAATCCCATCTTGTTTCTGTGTGAGCACGGCACCAACACCAATTCCAGAACCATCCGTCTCGATTCGGAATGGATCAGTGTCCGTAGGCATGGTGAGTGCAGGAGCGGTGGTAAGAACTCGTTTGAGCTCCTCAAACGCTGTCTGACAAGCTTCAGTCCAAATGAACTCCTTTTTTACCGACGTAAGTTGTGTGAGAGGTCGCGAGATTTGAGAGAAGTTTTTTACAAAACGTTGATAGAAATTAAGGAATCCAAGAAATCCGCGCAATGTTTTTCGCGAAGTTGGAATTGGCCAGTCTCGCACAGCTGCCACCTTTTTCTCATCCATGCGAATTTCTTTTTGTGCCACAATGAGTCCCAAGAACTCGGTTTCTTGGACTTCAAAATCGCACTTGTCATGTCTAAGATACAAATGTGCATCCCGTAGGATCTGCAACACTTGTCGTACAATCCGGCGATGTTCTTCAAGGGTTTTTGTGAAGATCATGATGTCGTCAATGTATACAACTACAACTCCTTGGTTGATTAGATCTTTAAACAACGAATTCATCATTGTTTGAAACGTTGCTGGGGAGTTGGTTAACCCGAAGAACATTACAAGAGGCTCAAAGAGTCCTCGATTGGTACGAAAAGCTGCCTTCCATTCATCTCCTTCGGCCATTCTAACGTTGTTATATCCCCATCGTACATCAAACTTGGTATAATATTTGGCAGATTTGAGTTTATCTACCAATTCGCTGATCAGGGGAAGAGGATACCGGTTGTGTCGAGTGATATCGTTGAGTTTTCGGTAATCCTGCACTGGCCGAAGACGTCCATCCTTCTTTTTGATGAAAAAGAAGGCAGAGGCAAAAGGTGATTTGGAAGGTCGTATTCTTCCTGACTTCAAGTTTTCTTCTAGAAATTCATCGAGTTCTTTCTGTTCTCCCGGATTTAGTGGATAAACCTTACAGTCCACTTCATGTTCTCCAGGAATTAGCTCGATGGTGTGATCCCAAGGTCGTCTAGGTGGTAACTCGTCAAAACTTTCCTTGGAGAAAACGTCCTTGAAGTCGTGAATATAGTCAGGTGCCGCTTCTTCAAAAGTTTTCTTTTTCTTTTGCACAAAGTCTTTAGCGGCAACTTCTGTAGCTACATTCCGAAGATATTCGTCACAATCAAGACGAAAGAGTTTATCTCCCTCCGAGCGAGAGAAGTCCTCATCCTCATCATCATCTTCTGCTTCCATTAATTCAGGCATGTGATCGTTTTCACACCTGAATGAAATTCGCCCCGTATTCCAGTCGATAGCTGGATTGTGAGCTTTAAGCCAGTCGTACCCCAAGAAGATGGTATTTGGCCCTATGTCAGTGACAGCCAAAGCAATCTGCTCCTTGTGGTCGAGTATTTGTAGCTCAACTATGGCGAATTTTTCTACTTTGCTGGCAGCATTAAGTGTACCATCAGCATTGTAAACGGAAACAGGACAAGGTAAGACATGAGTTGGTACCCCCTTTTCAGCTACAAAGTCCTTGTGAATCGAGGATCCCGTGCATCCCGAATCAATCAAGGCTTTTACTTGTTCCTTCCCCCCGTTGGGAAGAATCAAGGTAGCAGGTAGGGTTAACTCCTGTTTAGTCTTTCGTCTTTTCGAAGCTTGGATAAATCTGGGAGGATTTTGTAAATCCTTTAATGTCCAGTAGGCATTTTCATCCGATAGCTTTTTGAGATCCTCCACAAGGTCTCTAGTTACTTCGATCATTCTGGAATCATGGACAAAACTTTTCAGGTGACGTATGGTTCGTTTTACGTCAGGATGTGACACCTGATTTTTCATCCAACGGATTGACCAAGGGTCTACCGTATTTTTCCATGAACGAGAGGACAACTTTCCCTCATGGTTAGGAATAGGAGCGCGCACAGCAGCAGCTTCTCCAGTTAGTTGACATTTTTCTTTTAGAACCGACGTTTTAGGTTCAGGCAAGTTTACTCTTATTTTTTTGGTTTCAGTCTCATCATTAGTGGCAAGAACAGCGAACATATTCGATTGCAACAATGACTTAGGTGGTAGTACAGGAGAGCGACTGGTATCTACTGTACAGACTGAAAACCCGATTCAGAGTTCGTTCCTTCTCCTTGTTCTTCTTCAACCTTTGCCATCATGGCGCGAAGGTTTGTGAATTCGGAGGCAGGAATCTCATATCCTTGGAATTGGACAGCGCGAGTACGAGGACGGGGACGAGGAGGGTGATCGACACATGGCCAAGGTTTTTGACACTTTCGGCATACTCCAGCCGCTCGTGCTTTATCTAGCTCCATAGGAGCACCTTTGCCCGGAAAAATCCCCGGTTGATTAGGGTGAGGTGTGGTAGGCTTTACGGGAGTGGTAGTGGGCGTCTTGGGAGGAGGTTGCTGCGGAGGAAGATAGCGGGGTCGATAAGTGGGACCCAATCTATTGGCATTCTGTTTCCTCTCCTGAATTTCTTTCAGGATTTGATCGGCTTCAATTAATGCTTTCTCCCATGCACGGATATCGGAGGTGCTAACCAATCCCGGCGATTGTTGTTCCACATATTCAACAACGTCGTTTTCTATGCCTTTACGAACGATGTTGATGAGGATTCGTCCTCCTGAGTGGACGTCGAACTTGGCATCGTTTGCAAGAGTAAACATTGTGACAAAGAAGTCTTCCACGCTTTGGTCCTTCTTTTGCCTCAAGTTGAAAAGCTTAGCTTCCGCCTGCCTTGCCAAGGCAGCTGGTTGGAAGGTTTGCTTTATTTTCTCTTCAAACGTAGCCCAAGTATGAATTTTGACATATTTGTTGTCATCAGCCAAATCCGAAAACCGACCAGCTGGATTTTCCCCTCGCATGTATGATAACGCAGCTATCATTTTGTATTTGTCTGGGACCGGCGTTGGAAACCCCACGAAGTACTGGTTAAGGGTTCTCCACCATTGTACAAACTTGGCCTTGTCTCCATCGAAGACGTCAGGCTTTGCACAGAGGGATTTCCCTGTTGGGAACGGAAGTTCGGCCGGTCTGGCCGCGGTCTGGTTTCGTAAGTCATAAAGCGAGGACGCGGTGGAAGGGGCTTTTGGCGGTTCTCGGGGACCTCTTGGTGCCGGTGGGAGTGGACGCGAGGTACGCGCGTTAGAGGATGGAGGGGTGGGCATTGGTCCTGCAAGATTTGGGTCCTCGTCATATGCAGCCCTCCATGCTGCAAACAAGGCCGCATAAGATATACAGGTGATGGGGACCTGAGGATTAATGGTACGGGTATGGAAGAAGTCGGGGATATTGGGGTCCTGTCCGACGGCAACGGGGGCATCCTCTGCTGTGTCCATGGCAGCGAAGGTCTGAGAGATTCTGGCGAGTTGGGCCTCCTCCAAGGCACAGGTTGTTGGATCTGGGGAGGGGGCACGGGAAGTGGCTCGAGAGGGAGGGAGTGGTCCTCCTCGGGCGTAGACTGACATGAACCCGTGATGAAAAGACTTTTTTAAAGAGGATTTATTTTCTGCAGGCGAACCGTCATAGATGACAAGTAGAACGGGAACGTAAGTAGTAGCGGATCCTGATATGTGTACAGCAACGGATAGGGATGTTTTGTTTGTTAAGAACGACTTTACACATACACAGCGAGCTCAATCTCTTTGGGATGATGTCCGAAACGGTTTGGACAAATGTAGACGGTAAGAGAGAAGATGGCGAAGAGTAGGAAGAGGAATGATTCGATGGCTACTACAACGATATCTGGGATCGAAATTTGACCCAGCTTGACGGATGGAATCAAGGAGCGCTCAGCAGCTCAGACTCGACAGGAAGTGGCGCGTTATCCGAAAGATAGGTTACTTAGGCAGAGCTTCACCTAACTCTCAAAGATCGAATGCGGGAATATGATGACTCTTAGCCCTCCAGCGGCAAACGGACGGTACAAAACCGGTGTCGTACAAAGCTTTTAACGAAGCTTTTTAACGACGTGACGTTACGGGTATTCACGTGAACCCGCTCCTTTCAGCGCAGAGGAGATGTGGATCGCTAGACACTCAGCGAACGACGGGGGCTATGCACTATGCCCGGTAGCAATGTTATCCTTATTTATACGGCGGACGACCGTGTATGCAACAGTGGGCCGGGTTGTTTTCCCGCCGTTCAGACTAGAACGGTATAGGATTCCCCTTATGTCTAGGGTCCGACAGTGGTTCACAGCGAGGAGACTAGTCGCGCGAAGTGCAACGACGTAGGCGATGGTGTTGAGAAAACGTGTAACGATGAAGAGGAAAGGCGGGGAGCGAAGAGCTCAGCGCCAAGGAGTAGTCTTGAAATTATGAAACAACGCCTTAATATCTCACAAGTCAATCCTAAGAGGACTGATAGTTGCAAGAGAGAAAAGGAATTTCAAGACTAGAGAATACAAACACGACTACGAGTTCTTATATACGACTTTGACTACTTTAGGGCAGGCATGGAATGATTACCTAATACTTCGAGAATGTTCCATACGATTCCGATAAGATAAGATTAGATAAGATAAGATAAGTCGTAAGGACTTATCCTTGTAAATGAAAGAAATGACAAAATATCCACAATATCGCGAAAGTTGTTTCATTACCCCCTTTTTAGTAATCGAACTCCCGATCGATTAAAATACCAGTGAGAACGGGATCCGAACCAGGCAGAGGAATTTCAAAAAGTAAATCGGGAAGATGATTAAGAGAAGCCGCATATTGCTTGAAGTCGTGATTATGGAATAGTTGAGCAGAAGGAGTAGTGCAAAAATGGCAATCGCACGGAGGAAGAGAGGATAAGGTTACTTGTTTAATGGCATCGGGGTTTCGTTTATGGAAAGATTCAACAAGCTTGGATGCGTGAGTTACGTTGGCTTTGGATTCCCAAGTTTGTTCTTCCTTTGGATAACCTTTCCATTGTACTAGATACTCGGTTTTTCCACGGCGTTTACGAGAATCTATGATTTTTTCGACTTCATATTCCTCTTGTTGCTCCACAATAACCGGCGGTGTAGGCTTAGGCTTAGATTGCGACGGGAATGAACTTTCAACGTAAGGCGTAAGGAGAGATTCATTGAACACCGGATGAATACCGCGCCATGTCTTGGGTAGCTTTAGTTCATAAGCCGAAGATCCCACCTTCCGTTTGACTTCAAAGGGACCATACCGTTTGTCATCGAATTTCTTTGTAGGACGATCGGTACGGATATGCTTAGATTCAAGTAATACCTTCTGCCCAGGTATATACTCGACTGATGGGCGAGCAGATTTATCATGACTTTTCTTCATGATTTCTGCAGCCTTAGCAAGAGCGCTTTGAGCTGCTTCGTGATTTTGTTTCATGGCTGTCACGAAGGTAGAGGCGGCCTCATTTCGTACTTCAACCCGCTTGTTAGGAATAAGCGGTTGTTGTCCGAAATTGAGTAGGAAAGGTGAAAAGCCCGTAGCGCTCGTAGTTTGGGAATTGTGGGCGAACTCGGCGAGTGGAAGCCATTCGGCCCAATCGGTTTGTCGGTGATTGACATAGATTCGAAGATACTTTTCGACTTCCCGATTGATTCGCTCAGTTTGGCCATCCGTTTGAGGATGATACGCCGTAGATGGATTACCCTCGATTCCCAAAAGCGAGTAGAGGTCCTTCATGAAGGAGGATACAAATTGTGGTCCACGATCAGAAATAACCTTTCGTGGTGTTCCGTGAAGCTTAAAGACATGGTCTCGGAATGCAGTAGCCACGCCTTGTGATGTTATTGTATCCATTACCGGTACCAAGTGAATCATTTTTGAAAATCTGTCCACTATAACCAGTATCGCATTTTTTCCTTCCGATGGTGGTAAAGGACCGATCAAGTCAACCGATATAATCTCCCATGGAGCAGATGGGATTTCATTCGGTTGAAGAGGAGTAGTAAGAGGTGTAGTCTTTGCTTTGACCTTTTGACAAATGTCGCAGCCTTTGACATAGACCTCTACATCTCTTCGTAACGAGGGCCAGTAGTATTCACTCATAATCAAGTCACGAGTTCGTTTCACCCCTGGGTGTCCTGAAATCGGATGATCATGATTGGCAACTATGATGGCTTCACGTAGTTTGGCATCGTTAGGAACATAGGTAAGTGATTTCCAGTACACAATGCCATTCTTTCGCGACCATGCTGACCCTTCCTTATTCAATCCCTCTTTTGCAAAGCGCTCAAGTTTGTATTGCAACTTCACAATCTGAGACTGAATGGACGAAGACGACACCGCATTGGCAAAAAGTTCGTCAGGAAGAAGAATCTGCTGTTTATTATCAGACTCTACCCCCTTCTCATAATCTGGCCTCCTGGACAGAGGGTCGGCAGGATTCGTTTTCCCAGAGCGATGAGTAAAAACCAGATGATATTCCTGAACAATTTGCTGCCAACGAGCTTGCCGTCGAGAAAGATCCTGAGGCTTCCGAAAGAACTCGAGGTTCTTATGATCGGTAAGCACTTCGATTGGATGGACTGCTTCAAGAAGATAGTGGCGCCACTCCTTCAAAGCGAACATAACCGCCAACATTTCCAAGTCAGCAGCATGGTAATTTCGTTCACCCGAATCTAAGGATCGTGAACAGAACGCAATGGGGTGCCAAATTCCATCTTGTTTCTGTGTAAGCACGGCACCAACACCAATTCCAGAACCGTCCGTCTCGATTCGGAATGGATCAGTGTCCGTGGGCATGGTAAGAGCAGGTGCAGTAGTGAGTACTCGTTTGAGTTCTTCAAACGCCGTCTGACAAGCTTCAGTCCAAAGGAACTCCTTTTTCACCGACGTAAGTTGTGTGAGGGGTCGTGAAATTTGAGAGAAGTTCTTCACAAATCGTCGGTAGAAATTGAGGAATCCAAGGAATCCTCGCAATGTCTTACGTGAAGTTGGGACTGGCCAATCGCGAACAGCTGCTACCTTTTTCTCGTCCATGCGAATCTCCTTTTGTGCAACAATGAGTCCTAAGAACTCGGTTTCTTGGACCTCAAAGTCACACTTGTCATGTCGAAGATACAAATGTGCATCCCGCAGGATTTGTAACACTTGTCGTACAATTCGACGATGTTCTTCAAGGGTCTTCGTAAAGATCATGATGTCGTCGATATAGACTACTACGACTCCTTGATTGATTAGATCTTTAAACAACGAATTCATCATGGTTTGAAACGTTGCTGGTGAGTTTGTTAACCCGAAGAACATTACAAGAGGCTCAAAGAGCCCTCGGTTCGTACGGAAAGCTGCCTTCCACTCGTCTCCTTCCGCCATTCGGACATTATTGTATCCCCAGCGTACATCAAACTTGGTATAGTATTTGGCAGATTTGAGTTTATCTACCAACTCGCTGATAAGGGGAAGAGGATACCGATTGCGCCGAGTGATGTCATTCAGTTTTCGATAATCCTGTACTGGCCGAAGGCGTCCATCCTTCTTTTTGACGAAGAAGAAGGCCGAAGCGAAAGGTGATTTGGATGGTCTTATTCTTCCAGATTTCAAAATTTCCTCTAGGAATGCATCGAGTTCCTTTTGTTCTCCTGGGTTCAACGGATAAACTTTGCAGTCTACCTCATGTTCTCCAGGAATTAACTCAATGGCGTGATCCCAAGGTCGTCTTGGTGGTAGCTCATCGAAACTTTCTTTTGAAAACACATCCTTGAAATCGTGAATATAGTCAGGTGCTACTTCTTCAAAAGTTGTTTTCTTCTTTTGAACAAAATCTTTAGCAGCAACTTCTGTAGCTACATTCCGAAGATACTCGTCACAGTCAAGACGAAAGAGCTTGTCTCCCTCCGAGCGAGAGAAATCTTCGTCCTCATCGTCATCTTCTGCTTCCATTAGTTCAGGCATGTGATCATTTTCACACCTGAATGAAATTCGCCCCGTATTCCAGTTGATGGCTGGATTATGAGCCTTCAACCAATCGTACCCCAAGAAAATAGTGTTTGGCCCAATATCGGTGACGGCCAAAGCAATTTGTTCCTTGTGGTCGAGTATTTGTAGCTCAACTATGGCGAATTTTTCTACTTTACCAGCAGCATTGAGAGTGCCGTCAGCATTGTAGACAGAAACAGGACGCGGAAGAACATGAGTTGGTACCCCCTTTTCAGCAACAAAGTCCTTATGAATCGAGGATCCCGTGCATCCCGAATCAATTAAGGCTTTCACTTGTTCCTTCCCCCCGTTAGGAAAGATCAAGGTTGCGGGTAGGGTCAACTCTTGTTTTGTTTTTCGTCTCTTAGAAGCTTGGATAAACCTGGGTGGATTCTGTAAATCCTTAAGTGTCCAATATGCATTTTCATCCGATAGCTTCTTGAGATCCTCAACAAGGTCTCTAGTTACTTCTATCGTTCTGGAATCATGGACGAAAGATTTCAGGTGACGTATGGTTCGTTTTACGTCTGGATGTGACACCTGATTTTTCATCCAACGGACTGACCAAGGGTCTACTGTATTCTTCCATGAACGAGAGGACAACTTTTCCTTATTGTCAGGAGTAGGAGCGCGCACAGCAGCAGCTTCCACTACTTCCTTTTTTAAGATTTTAACCGGGGCGCGCACAGCAGCAGCTTCTCCGGTTAGTTGACATTTTTCTTTTAGAACCGATGTCTTTGGTTCAGGCAAATTTACTCTGATACTTTCAGTTTCAGTCTCATCATTAGTGGCAAGAACAGCGAACTTATTCAATTGCAACAATGACTTAGGTGATGGTACAGGAGAGCGACTGATATCTACTGTACAGACGGAAAACCCGATTCAGAGTTCGTTCCTTCTCCTTGTTCTTCTTCAACCTTTGCCATCATGGCACGAAGGTTTGTGAATTCGGAGGCAGGAATCTCACATCCTTGAAATTGAACAGCACGAGCACGAGGACGTGGGCGAGGCGGGTGGTCAACACAGGGCCAGGGCTTCTGACACTTACGGCATACTCCAGCCGCTCGTGCTTTATCTAGCTCCATAGGAGCGCCTTTGCCCGGAAAGACTCCTGGTTGGTTCGGGTGAGGTGTTGTAGCCTTGGGAGGAGTAGTGACGGATGTTTTTTGAGGAGGTTGCTGCGGAGGAAGGTAGCGAGGTCGATAAGTGGGACCCAACCTGTTGGCACCCTGCTTTCTTTCCTGGATCTCCTTCAAGATTTGGTCGGCTTCAATCAACGCCTTCTCCCAGGCACGAATATCGGAGGTGCTGACTAAACCCGGTGATTGGCGTTCCACGTATTCAACAACGTCGTTTTCTATGCCTTTACGAACGATGTTGATTAGGATTCGTCCTCCGGAATGTACGTCGAACTTTGCGTCGTTTGCAAGAGTAAACATTGTGACAAAGAAGTCCTCTACGCTTTGGTCCTTCTCTTGCCTCAATTTAAAAAGCTTTGCTTCCGCCTGCCTTGCCAAAGCAGCTGGTTGGAAGGTCCGCTTTACTTTCTCTTCAAACGTGGCCCAAGTATGAATATCGACGTATTTGTTGTCGTCAGCCAGGTCCGAAAAGCGACCTGCTGGGTTTTCCCCACGCATGTATGACAATGCAGCTATCATTTTGTATTTGTCTGGAACTGGCGTTGGAAACCCCGCGAAGTACTGGTTAAGGGTTCTCCACCATTGTACGAACTTGGCCTTATCTCCATTGAAGACGTCAGGCTTTGCGCAGAGTGATTTCCCTGTTGGGAACGGAAGTTCGGCCGGTCTGATTCGGGAGGTTGTAAAGTGAGGACGCGGTGGTAGGGGCTTTTGGCGGTCCTCGGGGACCTCTTGGCGCCGGCGGGAGTGGACGCGAGGTACGCGCGTTAGAGGATGGAGGGGTGGGCATGGGTCCTGCAAGATTTGGGTCCTCGTCATATGCAGCCCTCCATGCTGCAAACAAGGCCGCATAAGAAACACGGGTGATGGGGATCTGAGGAATTGGGGGACGGGTGTGGAAAAAGTCGGGGATAAGTGGGTCCTGTCCGACAGCGACGGGGACGTCCTCCGTTGTGTCCATCGCTGCGAGGGTATGGGTGACTCTGGCGAATTGGGCCTCCTCAAGGGCCCGAGTCGTTGGGTCTGGGGAGGGAGCACGGGAAGTGGCTCGAGAGGGAGGGAGTGGTCCTCCGCGGGAGTAGACTGACATGTACCCGTGATGGAAGAAAGTTTCTTAACGGGATTTATTGGTTACAAGCGAATCGTCGTAGATGACAAGAGGAACGGGATCGTAGGTAGTAGCGGATTCTGATATGTGTACACCGACGGATAGGTATAGAGTTTTTATTGAGTATGGTTCTACACATATACAGCTAGTTCGATCTCTTCGGGATGGTGTCCAAAACGGTTGGGACAGATGTATACGGTGAGGGAGAAGATGGCGAAGAGAAGGAAGAGAAACGATTCGATGGCGACGACGACGATATCCGGGATCGAGATTTGACCCAGATTGACGGATGGAATCGAGGAGCGCTCAGCAGCTCGTACTCGACAGGAAAGGGCGCTTTATCCGAAAGATAGGTTACTCTAAGCTTCACCTAACTCTCAAAGATCGAATGCGGGAAGATGATGGCTCTAGCCCTCCAGCGGCAAACGGACGGTACGAGACCGGTGTCGTACAAAGCTTTTGACGAAGCTTTTTAACGACGCGACGTTACGGGTATTCACGTGAACCCGCTCCTGCTCAGCGCAGAGGAGATGCGGACCGCTAGACACTCAGCGGACGACGGGGGCTATGCACTATGCCCGGTAGCAATGTTATCCTTATTTAGACGGCGGACGACCGTATATGCAACAGTGGGTCGGGTTGTTTTCCCGCCGTTCAGACTAGAACGGTATAGGATTCCCCTTATGTCTAGGGTCCGACAGAGGTTCACAGCGGGGAGACTAGTCGCGCGAAGTGCAACGACGTAGGCGAAGATGTTGAGAAAACGTGTAACGATGATAAGAAAAGGCGGGGAGCGAAGAGCTCAGCACCAAGGAAGAGTCTTGAAATTATGAAACAATCCTTAATATCACTAGAGTCAACCGTGATACAGTTGATATTCAAGTGAGAGAAAAGGAATTTCAAGACTAGGGAATACAAACGCGACTACGAGTACTTATATACTACCTATGACAGTTTAGGGCAGGCATGGAATGATTACCTAATACTTCGAGAATGTTCCATACGATTCCGATAAGATAAGATAAGATAAGATAAGTCGTAAGGACTTATCATCGTAATGATTCAAAGGAAAATATCCGAAGCGGTAAAAACGTTTCATTACCCCCTTTTTATCAATCGAACTCCCGGTCGATTAGAATACCAGTAAGAGATGGATCAGAGCCAGGAACCGGAATTTCGAAGAGAGAATCAGGAAGACGATTGAGAGAAGATGCATATTGCTTGAAGTCATGATTGTGAAAGAGTTGAGCTGCAGGATGGGTACAGAAGTAACAGTCACAAGGAGGAAGAGAAGACAGGGTGACTTGTTTAATAGCGTCGGGATTTCGTTTGTGGAAAGAGTCAACGAGTTTTGACACGTGAGTGACATTAGCTTTTGATTCCCAAGTTTGTTCTTCCCGTGGATAACCTTTCCACTGTACTAGGTACTCGGTTTTTCCACGACGTTTGCGGGAATCAATAATCTTTTCAACCTCATATTCTTCCTGTTGCTCAACAATAACTGGAGGAGTTGGTTTTGGCTTGGATTGTGAAGGGAAGGAACTCTCGATATAAGGCGTAAGAAGAGATTCGTTGAATACAGGATGAATTCCTCGCCATGTTTTAGGTAACTTGAGTTCATAAGCCGACGTTCCAACCTTCTTTTTGACTTCAAAGGGGCCATACCGTTTGTCATCGAATTTCTTCGTTGGACGATCGGTACGGATATGTTTAGATTCGAGTAATACCTTCTGCCCAGGTTTGTACTCAATTTGGGGCCGAGCAGATTTATCATGACTCTTCTTCATGATTTCCGCGGCTTTGGCAAGAGCGCTCTGGGCTGCTTCGTGGTTTTGTTTCATGACTGTCACGAAGGTAGAGGCGGCCTCATTTCGTACTTCAACTCGCTTGTTAGGAATAAGCGGTTGTTGTCCGAAATTGAGTAGGAAAGGGGAGAAGCCCGTAGCGCTGGTGGTTTGGGAATTATGAGCGAACTCCGCGAGAGGAAGCCATTCAGCCCAATCGGTTTGTCGATGATTAACATAGATTCGAAGATATTTTTCGACTTCTCGATTGATTCGCTCGGTTTGTCCATCGGTTTGAGGGTGATACGCCGTCGATGGATTGCCTTCAATTCCCAGAAGAGAGTAAAGGTCCTTCATGAAGGAGGATACGAATTGTGGTCCCCGATCGGAGATGACTTTTCGTGGGGTTCCATGGAGTTTGAAAACGTGATCTCGAAAAGCAGTTGCTACACCTTGAGAAGTTATCGTATCCATGACTGGTACTAGGTGAATCATTTTGGAAAATCGATCCACTATCACCAGTATGGCATTCTTTCCTTCCGATTGTGGTAAAGGACCGATTAGGTCTACCGATATGATTTCCCATGGGGCAGATGGGATTTCATTCGGGTGAAGAGGTGTAGTGAGAGAAGTCGTTTTGGCTTTGACTTTTTGACAGATGTCGCAGCCTTTAACGTATGCCTCTACATCTCTTCGTAGCGAAGGCCAGTAGTATTCACTCATAATCAAATCACGAGTTCGTTTCACTCCTGGGTGTCCCGAAATCGGATGATCATGATTGGCAACTATGATAGATTCACGAAGTTTGGCATCATTGGGTACATAGGTGAGCGTTTTCCAATATACCACGCCGTCTTTTCGTGACCATGCTGACCCTTCTTTACTCAGTCCTTCTTTTGCAAAGCGTTCAAGCTTGTATTGTAGCTTCACAATTTGAGACTGAGTAGATGAAGACGACACCGCGTTGACAAAAAGTTCATCAGGAAGAAGAATCTGCTGTTTGTTATCAGACTCTACCCCCTTTTCATAATCTGGCCTCCGGGACAGAGGATCGGCAGGATTCGTCTTTCCAGACCGATGAGTAAACACCAGATGATATTCTTGAACAATTTGTTGCCAACGAGCTTGGCGTCGCGAGAGATCCTGAGGCTTCCGAAAGAACTCGAGATTCTTATGATCGGTAAGTACCTCAATCGGATGAACTGCTTCCAGGAGATAGTGACGCCACTCCTTTAAAGCAAACATAACCGCCAACATTTCCAAGTCAGCGGCATGATAGTTTCGTTCACCCGAATCCAAAGATCGAGAACAGAACGCAATGGGGTGCCAAATCCCATCTTGTTTCTGCGTGAGCACGGCACCAACACCAATTCCAGAACCGTCCGTCTCGATTCGGAATGGATCAGTATCCGTGGGCATGGTGAGCGCAGGAGCAGTTGTAAGAACTCGTTTGAGCTCCTCAAATGCTGTCTGACAAGCCTCAGTCCAAACGAACTCCTTCTTAACCGACGTAAGTTGCGTGAGAGGTCGCGAGATTTGAGAGAAGTTTTTTACAAAACGTCGGTAAAAGTTGAGAAATCCTAAGAAGCCTCGCAACGTTTTGCGCGAAGTTGGGACTGGCCAATCACGAACAGCTGCCACTTTTTTCTCATCCATACGAATTTCTTTTTGTGCTACAATGAGTCCTAAGAACTCGGTTTCTTGGACTTCAAAGTCACACTTGTCGTGTCGAAGATACAAATGCGCGTCCCGTAGGATCTGCAACACTTGTCGTACGATCCGACGATGTTCGTCAAGGGTTTTCGTAAAGATCATGATGTCGTCGATGTAAACCACAACGACTCCTTGATTAATCAGATCTTTAAACAGCGAATTCATCATTGTTTGAAATGTTGCTGGTGAATTGGTTAACCCGAAGAACATCACAAGAGGCTCGAACAAGCCCCGATTCGTTCTAAATGCTGCCTTCCACTCATCTCCTTCGGCCATTCTGACATTGTTGTACCCCCATCGTACATCAAATTTCGTATAGTATTTGGCAGATTTGAGTTTATCTACCAATTCGCTGATTAGGGGAAGAGGATACCGATTACGTCGTGTAATATCGTTGAGCTTTCGGTAATCCTGTACTGGCCGAAGACGTCCATCCTTCTTTTTAATGAAGAAGAAGGCAGAAGCAAAAGGTGATTTAGATGGTCGTATTCTTCCTGACTTCAAATTTTCTTCCAGGAATGCATCGAGCTCCTTTTGTTCTCCTGGATTGAGTGGGTAAACTTTACAATCCACTTCATGTTCTCCAGGAATCAACTCGATAGCGTGATCCCAAGGTCGCCTAGGTGGTAACTCATCAAAGCTTTCCTTAGAGAACACGTCCTTGAAGTCGTGAATATAGTCAGGTGCCGCTTCTTCAAAAGTTTTCTTTTTCTTTTGAATAAAGTCCTTAGCGGCAACTTCTGTAGCTACATTCCGAAGATATTCGTCACAGTCAAGACGAAAGAGCCTATCTCCCTCCGAGCGAGAGAAGTCCTCATCCTCATCGTCGTCTTCTGCTTCCATTAATTCAGGCATGTGATCATTTTCACACCTGAACGAAATTCGCCCCGTATTCCAGTCGATGGCTGGATTGTGAGCTTTGAGCCAATCATACCCCAAGAAGATAGTATTTGGCCCTATGTCAGTGACAGCTAAGGCAATTTGCTCCTTGTGGTCAAGTATCTGTAGCTCAACTATAGCGAATTTCTCTACTTTGCCGGCAGCATTGAGTGTACCGTCGGCATTGTAGACGGAAACAGGACGAGGTAGAGTATGAGTTGGTACCCCCTTTTCAGCTACAAAGTCCTTGTGAATCGAGGATCCCGTGCATCCCGAATCAATCAAGGCTTTTACTTGCTCCTTCCCCCCATTAGGAAGAATCAAGGTAGCAGGTAGGGTCAACTCTTGTTTAGTCTTTCGTCTTTTCGAAGCTTGGATAAATCTGGGAGGATTTTGTAAATCCTTCAGCGTCCAGTAGGCATTTTCATCCGATAGCTTCTTGAGATCTTCCACAAGGTCTCTAGTTACTTCGATCGTTCTGGAATCATGGACAAAACTTTTCAGGTGACGTATTGTTCGTTTTACGTCAGGATGTGATACCTGATTTTTCATCCAACGGATTGACCAAGGGTCTACCGTATTTTTCCATGAACGAGAGGACAACTTCTCCTTCTGGTCAGGGACAGGAGCGTGCACAGCAGCAGCTTCTACTTCCCTTTTTAAGATCTTAACTGGGGCGTGCACAGCAGCAGCTTCACCAGTTAGTTGACATTTTTCTTTTAGAACTGATGTCTTAGGTTCTGGCAGATTCACTCGTATTTTTTCAGTTTCAGTCTCATCATCAGTGGCAAGAACTGCGAACATATTCGATTGCGACAATGACTTAGGTGGTGGTACAGGAGAGCGACTGGTATCTACTGTACAGACTGAAAACCCGATTCAGAGTTCATTCCTTCTCCTTGTTCTTCTTCAACCTTTGCCATCATGGCACGAAGATTGGTAAACTCAGAGGCGGGAATCTCATATCCTTGGAATTGGACAGCACGAGTGCGAGGACGGGGACGAGGCGGGTGGTCAACACAAGGCCAAGGCTTTTGACACTTACGGCATACCCCAGCCGCTCGTGCTTTGTCTAGCTCCATAGGAGCACCTTTGCCCGGAAAGACACCCGGTTGGTTAGGATGAGGCGTCGTTGGCTTGGCCAGGGTTGTAGCGGATGGTTTCGGAGGAGGTTGCTGCGGAGGAAGGTAACGAGGCTGATAAGTAGGACCCAACCTGCTGGCATCCTGTTTCCTTTCCTGAATCTCTTTCAGGATTTGGTCGGCTTCGATCAACGCCTTCTCCCAAGCGCGAATGTCGGAGGTGCTAACTAAACCCGGAGATTGGCGTTCTACATATTCAACAACGTCGTTTTCTATGCCTTTACGAACGATGTTGATAAGTATACGTCCTCCCGAGTGAACGTCGAACTTGGCTTCATTTGCGAGTGTGAACATTGTGACAAAGAAGTCCTCTACGCTTTGGTCCTTCTTTTGCCTCAACTTGAAAAGCTTCGCCTCCGCCTGCCTTGCCAGGGCAGCTGGTTGGAAGGTCTGCTTTATCTTTTCTTCAAACGTAGCCCAGGTATGGATGTCGACGTATTTATTGTCGTCAGCTAGATCCGAAAAGCGACCCGCTGGATTTTCTCCACGCATGTATGATAATGCCGCTATCATCTTGTATTTGTCGGGGACCGGCGTCGGAAAGCCCGCGAAGTACTGATTGAGGGTCCTCCACCATTGTACAAACTTGGCCTTGTCTCCATCGAAGACGTCAGGCTTTGCACAGAGGGATTTCCCTGTTGGGAACGGAAGTTCGGCCGGTCTGGCCGCGG
>JBBPSC010000238.1:0-23914 GCA_038093395.1 Baorangia bicolor
TCACTGGCGCTCTTTTGACGACATGGGTACGTACACATACTTCCCGGTGACACGAAACAACACAAGTGGGAGCGTAGTTCTCGGAACACTTGTGTTGCATCGTGCCACCAATCATCCTCCCCAGTGCGTTCCAGGCAGGCATAAAGCTGTCTCTCTGTTCCCCTCTCGTTATCCCCCTTGCCACTGCTCCCTTCGTCTCTCAACCGCGCCTTTTGGCCATTCAAGCTCCCCCCCCCCCCCGTCGTCGAGTGCTGCGTCATTGTAATTTTATCTATCTCGCATCTCATCCATCCTCACCTTATGCTTCGCCTAACCCTTTCCCGTTGGCATCCCACCATCACCTGACACATGGTAGTGAAATTGATGCTATAGCGGCCGTCGCGGACATTGCCTTCTGTTGCCATGGTCCACATGACACTTCAGTCATGGACCGGTTTGGATCGGTTCGCCCCGTTCCCCGAGTCTACACGTCTGTGTGTAAGGGGAACACACGCACGCCTTGCATCCGACCCTGACGGATTGCGACTCCTCGTTATTGTTTAGCCGCGGTCGGTGGGATTGCACTGGCATTGAGCTGAAACGGATGTCTCCCTGTCTCCCTGAAACATGCTGGACACATTGGACCAACTGAAAGAACCCTCGTCAATCGTCCAGGCTTTATATTTTCCAATTATTTTCCCTCGATATATAAGTCTAAATCGGGACATCGAAGTGCTGTCAGCATCGGCACGACGGCAGCCACATCGCTTTAAATGTCACCTGTTCAGCCACTTCCCTGTCTTCGTTATCCGACGGTCGCCATCGCTCTGTTCAACCTGGCCATCCACTGTGGGTACAAACATGACCAACTCGACTAGTAGCATATCAACGGTCATGATTCCATGGTTGCATTTCGGAAATACGGACTACCTTATTTTCAAAGCTTGGCGCCCTTCGTCTCATGGTGCGATCGCTGGTGCTTGCATAGGGTTGTTTTTGTTTTGCATCTTAGAACGTTGTCTTGCCGCCTATCGACGCACTCAAGAATCACGTTGGAGGGCTAAGTCCGCAGGTCATTTATTTCTCACCCTCCCAATTTCTGACTATAACGGCTAGAACAATCCCGATGTCAAGCAGGGTGCACTCTAGCTCTAGCAAGGACGATACCGTCGAAGCCTGTAGGGATAGCGCCACTCCTGTACGCAGGCGGCTCGTTCCTCCGTTCACGCCCTCTCACGATATCCCACGTGGAGTAATTCATGCCATCCAGTCGACTTTTTCGTACGCGCTCATGTTGGCTGTCATGTGAGTATGGTTGATTTCTGTGTTCTCGAAATTTCAAAGCAAGGACGTACAGGACTTTCAATGGTGCATATATCATATCTCTTATCCTAGGGCTTGGTATCGGAGAGTTTCTGTTTGGACGCATAGGCCGCAGGCAGGAAGTTTGAGGAGTGACTGCCTTAGTGACCCGCGATCACTCTTCGACATGTCGTCCCTGGTGATAGATACCTCGAGGATTATTCGATATTTGTGTCTGCTGTCGTGTAATCTTATAAATATCAATCTGTATGTACTAAGAAAATTCACTGCCCAGCCAATATCGAGGAATTCTTACGTCGCGTAACAGAGACGTGTCTATGGATGGAATTCAGAGGTGCTTGCTTTTCAGTTTCTTGCACGGATGGTCAATGGTTCGCATCCTCGTCATGCAGCATGGAAAGCGCGCTGGGGATTATCGGCCGTCGTGTCTCTTTTTCTGGTTCGTCACTGCCCCGCTGCCGGGGTGCATGTGGATTGCTGTGAGAGCGAACCAAACAAGATCATCTTCAAGTGAAAAAACTTTTTTCGTCTACCTTGCTACAGAAATGATTTAAATACCCGTCAGTCCATGTTAGATGGCTAGGAATCTCTTCCTAGAGAGCCATCCCGCAGAATGCGTTTCATTTCTGTCATTGTCCCTGCCGCACTCGCTGCTGTTGCAAATGCACACTTCCAGCTTCAATATCCCCTACCAAGGGGACCATTTGTTCAGAATTCGGAGCCAACCTTCTGTGGTCAGTAATATGTTAGTGCTGACTTGTAATTATCTGAATCAGGATTATTGTAGACGGGTATAACAATGCGGTTTCGAATCGCACCGTATTCCCCATCAGTAATGGGATGATCAACCTTAACAGTGAACACCCAACCTGGACTGGTAGTTTTTCCACCACCGTTCAAAGGGTAATCAGACGGGCTAAGCCAGCTTTTCCTATCTCGTAGCTGGTGTTATTATCTCCACGGTCCAAGACCCAACGTCATTCGCTAACTTCAACTCTTCGTCGGGGTATCAAATGGTCGTCCCATATTTCCAGACGAATGGAGAAGGGATGTTCTGCTTCCCAATTGACATCGCAACGTCTGGTGTCTCTGGCATCCAGGACGGAGCGAACGTGACTATTCAGATCATCTTCGACGGTGGCGACGGCATCCTATACCAGGTTGGTTTTGCAATCTGATTCACGACAAGATCTCAGGACTAATGGAACCGCTAGTGTGCGGACTTGACGCTATCTGCGAATGTGACGGTTCCAAGTAACGCGACTTCTACCTGTACTAATGTCACGGCGAGTGCGGCCGCTTCATCGCCGACGGCGACGGCGTCAGCCAGCAGCGCTGCAGGAAAGCATATGGTAACTAGCTCTAGTTTTGCTGCAGTTGTTTTTGCGGGCCTAGCGTCGTTCCTTTGAGGAGCGAATTCTCGACGAAAGTTTCAGGCAGAAATTCGTGTATAAGCACAACACTGGTGTCATGATGGGGGAGAATCAATTGTAGTCTTGTTGAAAGTGGTCAAGGTCATGAAATATTAAAATATAGTCTATATTGCTGTGGTGCGAAACGCGTACTTGACGAGCCCGCGACGGTTCCAACGAGTGGACAAACTCTGTGAGACATAGGTACCCCGTGAAATGAATTGTTGAGCCCCCAAAAAGGCAGATCGCGAGGAGAGTTGCAGAGTGATGCGGTGAATGACCAGTACAAAAGGTGCGAGGTAAGTGCATGACGTCTTTCCCGTTCCACCTGAAGTTAATTGATTCGAATGACTCGACAGAGAGAGTAGAAAGGCAAGAAAGTGGTCCTGATGTTTCATACCTGCGCTTGGCTTGCGAACTGCAGCGATTGGCGCGATAGTAGCACATGCGCACCCCTCACCGATGATGCCGTAAGGCCCGTAACTACATCCCTGCGTCTTCCTCGTGCATTCTTATTATCGATGATGTACTAGTAGATAGCAAAGCAAGCGCGATTCCCGACGCGGGACAGTCAGTTCGGCTAACCACTGCGTAACTCCCCATTCGCAAGGACTGGGGGAAGTGCATACATGTCATAGGGTTCAGCTTACGCGGCATGAAATGAAGAGCAGGGTGTATCGGAACGGAGTTGGCTCAGAGTGGCTATCTCGTGGGCCAATCAGACGTCATAGCGCCATGTTGCAGTGAGACTTGGGTTGAGAAGGGTGAATTACCTCTTATTGCAATGACGGTGAACCCGAGCCTAATTTGAAAAGCTTCCACCACGTCCGCGCTTAGTTTTCTTCGCACCTTCTGTGCAGGTTGTTGGAATCACTGATCACAGAGTACTGTGATGGGCCATCGATCAGACACTGGAAAGGTCCACCATCATTGCATATCGTCCAGATTTTATCCCTGGCTGATGACAGGTGGATGTCTGTCTATGCTCTTCCCATCGACTCGGATGCCCACGTAGATTCTCATTCGCAGGGCTAGGGTGCTGGAGTGTGGAATTTGTGCTTATGAATTTCATATGACAAGTTGCAGGATGTCTTGGTTGGGTCCACGGAGTTTCGGGACACCTTCAGGACACAGATTACTGCAGATCTGAGTCCCTTGCTGTTTCTTTTCGGCACTCCGCGATAACCTTATAGGCCCAAGGCCGCCCAACGCGTATGTCTCACCATTTTTAAAGATATGCAAGTCATACTGACTGACTGAGACAGTCGGCAATTACGGGCGCTGAATCCAATGAGGGTTCGTGACGCTGCCCAACATCATATTGATTACGCTTGGAAGTGCGAACACGTATTCGTCATTCGTCATACCAGCCAAAGGACGAGTGGCAGTGCCTAATTGATTCGGGGCTTATAAGGGGCGTCGTACCGAACAGCATGCAGCTTGTATGTATACCGTAGGCCCTGATCAGTAACGGCACCGCAGCACAGCGCACCTCCTCTCACGGACTCGCCCGAAGGCTTGCGTCGGTGCCATGAGGTGGTTTCGTCGAAAGCACGATCAACCTTGGGAGGTTGTAGGATGTGAGACTGTAGAACCCGTGCTCATGTTTGATGAAACAGGTGGTAGTCATTTTGCGATCTCGAGGAGCACCCTCTAATTGCCTTTCTTCCCAGAAATTGATATCGTGCGCATTGCAGCATATGACACGTGCAGGAAGTACATCTTTGACTTCAAGAAGCACGCCCCGGACGGGGATCAATGTACCAACGCGCTGTTATTCTCACAACAGCAACTATTGCAGGAGGTTGCGAAGAAACATTACAATGTCTTGCTCCTGGAGGGGTGAGTATACGTTCCCAAATCTTCCGGCCCTTCGCGATGGACTGACGACAACTTGATTCACAGCTGGACGTTGACGCGCTTACGACAGGGAAAGCTGCATCGATTAGAGGTAGATTACACCGGGCGCGGTGGATACGTATCTGGAAAACCCCCTGCCTCGCGACGACCCCCTTTCATAGCCGTCCTTCAAGGACAGCGTTTACTTCCGTAACTTATCGACCGTGTGTATCCTCCCAGGCGTCTCTCCTGTATTTGTATCTCGTCCTCGTGGGCTCACTACTCCATCCAAAGTAAATACATTTGTATTCATTCAGTGTTTCAGGTCCGTTAGGAACGATCTGACTGCGAGACACATTGAAGAGGTGGCGATCACGCATTTCAATGATGGGAGGTGTAACAGATGGTGATATTACCTCAAGACCTTCGTTTTAATTTTGGAAATGCCTCGTGCAAGTCTTCTTTAGCGAAATGGACCGATCAAGTCACCTCGGAGAGAGTTGCGAAGCGGCAGGGGAGCAAGAATACCGGACGTGAGCTATACCACATCCAGTATTTAATGCCAGAGTCGTAAGACTCCTGGTTCCTCGGTTCACCTCCACTGTGTACTTGAAGCTCCTTGCTAGCCCACTCGACATGGTCAACTGCTGCACCCTCCTCTTCTCCCGCCTCTCCCGCAAGCAGATCAATCACACTCGCCAGAACATCGAGATTGCCACCCAAGACAGTGATAAGGACAGCATCAAGAGCTGCTCGGGTCCGGCGCGCACGCATGACACACTGGCCAAAACGACACCCATGAAGGTTGGCCCCCGTGTCGCGCACACTGAGCGGTTTCTTTGCAAAGGAGGTGTCGACGCTGGGAGACTAGTTGATATCTCCCGCAAAGGGCTATATTCCATAGCAAAAACGATGGGCGGTAACGTCCTATTGGAGGAGCAGTAAGTTCTTCCCTGCTTGATCGCATCAGAATGATCAATGCGCTCCATTCCGACGCAGATGGGATTGTGTCATTCGTCATCCTAGGCTCCAAAAACGAGATGAATTCAAGGTCATAGTGAGCGCGCTTTCTCCGCTTTGTGAATTACTTGATGGTATGGAATGTGCGTCCAGGTTCATTACTCTGCAACTGTGGCGCGGTCAGCTTGGCCAGATGCGCAGAAACCCGTGCAGGCTGAAGCCGCCAAAGGCATCAGAGGGTTAATGACCGTTTTGGACCGGCATGCGGAGCTCTGTTAATCTGCTGCATCCTCACTTTCTTTTTTTTTTTTTTTGGAGTTTTTAGGGGGCTCAAGGGGTTTCAATCGGGCATGTGTATCGTTATGATATCCAGGGACTTTTCTCGGCTTGTACAACAAACACCATCATTTACGACTCGAAACGCAAAAGTAATGACAAGCAGTGACTAATGTTGTACTACCACCTACGCTAGTGTACGACTCGTACCGTACTACATACAAGAGATAGACCACAGCGACGATAATAGATTTTGATGATTTCAACCATTCTACACTGACTTTTCAATGCGGCTTTCTGCCCTGCTGGCGTATCCTGTCCATGACTGCGGGACAATTTCATTAATTACCGGCTGGGTCAAGCCTGATCGGTACATACCTCGTCGTAGAGCGCAACATTTGGTGCGCCCAAGAGTTTCAGACCCAGCCATAAGATTCCGGCAGTCATGCCACTTCCACAGGAGGTAGTAATCGGACGCTTTCCCGTCAATACCAACTGTACCTGGTCAGCTCCAATGGCGTCCACGAGGGCTTGCCGTAACTCAGGTTCAGATAAGAAAGTAGTATACTGGGCAGATGAATCAGGTGCTGTGTGAGTTTTGAGGAATACATTGAATGGCAGGGTGAATGAATGGGGTATGTGCCCCGAAGATAGGCCAGGCCGCGGCTCTGGGTCAGTCCCAAGGAAACTGTACATTATCGTGGATGAGGACACGGTACAATATGCAGTGGAGTAGAAAGAGCATACCGGCCGCGGGAACGTGCGTCGACAACCAGCTCTGCGGCAGGATCTGACGTTGGGTCCAGGGGCGAGTTGGCTACCACCTGTTCATAGGCTGTCATCGGCTCTCAGAATGAATGCGATTGGTCGATAGTGCAAATGAAGTCTCACAGCGGATAGCTGCTCCATCGAGGACAGGAGTGGGATAGATGGACGTCTTCTCTTCTGTCGGTAGGCCACCCACGGTTTCAAAACCCTCTGCCTCCCAACGTGGTAGACCACCATCAAGGATGCTGGACTTTTGATGGCCGAACGCCCTGAACATGAAGAGCGCACGAGGCGAGGAGAAGACTCCGTGTGTATCGTATCTAAGTGATCATCGTCTTTTCCGGGCCATTCACTCGGCTGGAGAGGAACCCACATTACTACATGAGCGTTGGAGCGGATGCCAAGTCTTTCTATCTCGGATTTGTTCAACGTTGAGAAAGACTGGATGGTATGAAAAACAGACCACACGCGTCAGCAAACAATCGCTCGGAGGGCATCATGTGCTTTAGGCCGAGTTCATGAGGGCTTGCGACCTCGTCGAGGTCCAAGAACCGCGCACCAGGGATGCGCTTCGCCTGGAATTCCTGGAGAGGTCTCCGAGGGGAGCTGGGCATGAACCAGCTGGCATCGAGGATCGACACGCTGCCCGAGGAAATTCCATCGCGCAGGTTGGATGGGGAGAGGAGATACGGGGCCGCCGCCGTCGTGGACATGAATCTGGGTAGGGATGGGACAACGGTCCTCCCGAGACGGAATAGAACGGGCATCATAGTGTGTATAAGGAATTTATTTATTTATTTTTCGCCACACGCAGATGGGTTGAGTCCCGATTGGGTTGTTGTCCTCGCTGTTGGAGCCTGCAGTACATTCGACTCCAGGCAGACCTGCTCGAGCCATATCTCATCGAGGAGCACCTCCGAGTCCACAGGGACGACCACAACGATGCCGTCTGATCAGAGCACCTGGTTGATCGCCATCCCGCACGATGGGGATGCGGAAGGACTGCTCCCAGAAATCGCGTCCAAGCTCGCTCAAGTGTCTCGGTCCTCGCAGGCAGCCGCTGCCGAGTTTGCCATCCCTGTGTTCAAGGTGGATCTCCCTTTGTCCTTCCTCGTTCACCACGCAGTGCTCATTCAGCGCCGAGCTCGTAGACCGGCACCCTAGATTCTCTCATCACCCTCTCCGAGGAACTCCCGAAGCAAGAAGCGTTCTTCACTTCTACCGTCGCCAAGACGGTCGACACTCTGCGCAACCTCCTCAATAATGATCCCGCAAAGCTTGCACAGCACATTTTGGTGAATGAACGAAGCGTCGATGACCACATTCTCAAAGGGTGGCGATGGAATGAAGGCAGATATGACGTGCAAAGAAGCTTGCGAGAGACCGTCGACGTCCTCAACAAGGTAATATCACGCGCCTCCACCCCACCTCACCCCACCTCATTCATATCAATCGCCGCATGCTAATCACGCGTTCAGGACATGGCATCCATTGATAACATGATGAAGTCTAAACTGAACAACTACAACCTTGTCAAGGGATCCCTCGTGCAAATGCAACGAAAGAAGACGTGCGTTCATGTCTCACGTTGTTCTCTAGCCCCGTTGTTGACGCTTTGCACCCAGGGGTAATCTCTCCGTGCGGTCTCTTGTCGATGTCGTATCGAAAGAAGACGTGATACAGGATTCAGAGTACATGCAAACATGTCTAGTGGCGGTCCCAAAGTAAGGCTTTGTGATCATGTCCCTTCTCATCTTTTCCGTTTGCACATAACTCATCTTCTCTTCTCCGATGTGAAAGAACTCTGACGAAGGAGTGGAATACGAAATATGAACGTCTGACGAGCATGGTAGTCCCGCGTTCGTCATTGTGAGTCACCGTGATGTCACAGCGCAAACACGTTTCTGATCGTTGTGTGCCGCAAACAGCACCATCGCTTCTGACGATGAATATACCCTCTTTGGCGTCGTGATTTTCAAGAGGGTACACGACGAGTTTGTGCAGAAATGCAGAGAGAACAAGTACGTTGATCCGGGCGAACAAATATGGAGAGCTTTAAAATTGAATATCGAAGCGCCACAGATTTATCGTGCGTGACTTTGTCTACTCGGAAGAGCAGATCGACAAACAGCGAGAAGAGCTTGAGGTGGCGGATACCACCGAGAAGGAGCTTTGGGTGAGGAACCACGCAAGGTGTCATTGGCCCATACTCACTTCTCGCTTCTCTAGACGGAACTGTTAAGGCTGTCCAGGACGAACTTCTCAGAGTCGTTCCAGCTCCTGGTACACCTCAAGATCCTGCGCTTGTTCGTAGAGAGCGTCCTCCGATATGGTCTACCTGCGAACTACGTTGGGCTTGTTATCAAGGTATGGGACATCCCTTCCTCTTCGAAGCTGTGCTGATCGCCCACTCACCACAGCCCGATCCAAAGTCGACCAAGAAGACACTGTCAGTTCTGACCAACCAGTTTGCATATCTTGCCCCTCGTTCTGGCAGATCCAAGAAACAGGGTGGTGGTGGCTCGGACGAGTTCATAGGAGAGTATCAAACACTCCTGGAGCAGGAATTCTTTGATTTTGTGTTGTACGAGGTACCATGGATCGTTTTCTGACACTATTTCTAAGTATACTATCTCAGCGCAACTAGTTGACCAACCAGTTTCATACCACCAGATAAATAACTTTTATTAGTGGAAGGATAACAATATGGTCAACCCACTATTGTAGAAACTATCTGCCTATGTAATGTACAAAAAGCAAGAAGGGAAACAAAACCGCACGAGATAGAGCAAAGTATGACAGAGACACAGCGAGTCAATGTGACAACCCGGACACAGAAAAACAGAATACTGTATAGAAGCTGTCGGATCCAACAGTAGCCTTACCGAGCTGGGTACATCAGTTTGGTAGGCGTATGGGCATCGCGGAGCAAGGTGATGATGGCAGAAGCAACGCGGCGGTCTGTCCGTCAAGTATGTGTAGGTGGATGAGGAAAGTGAGTGAGAGAGAGAAAGATATTTCAACCTTGAAGGAGAGAAGCGATGTGTAGGGAAATGATGCCGTTGTATGGTGGAGATGACGTGAGTAGGAAGAGACGGAGTAATGGATGCGATGGGATGGGGTACCAGGTGGAGATACAGATCTCTTGATACATGTTCCCTGATAAATAGAAATCCTGACTGGATAGGAGTCCCATGACAAGTGAGAGAGACAGAGACAGAAGAATAGCAGTCGTTTTCAGAAGGATTACCACATTCCTTCTGGAACGGGGTAAAACCATGTTCTCGACAGGGTAGTCCACCGTATCAATGCCTTTTTTTTCCTTCCTCCACGGTAAACTTGGTCCGTGCTCCTTTTTTTGTGCTTTTTCTCTTTTTGTATTTCGGAAGAGCTGGGGGTAAAATAAGGATGTCGAAAGGTGCGTACGAACAGGGGCAACCCTCAGAGCCCAAGGTTCGACATCACCCGCGACACTTCGTCCACAACTTCCTCATCCATCACCCTTGCACTTCTCTGGGCAGATGGCCCAATCACGGCCGATGACCTGGGTCCGTATACGCTAGGGAACAAGGGTGCGGTGGCGCTCGTCGGACTCGAATTTCCCCCGGTACCTCCCCCAGTAGACGTTGTGGGTGATTCCGGAGGTTGAAGTCGCGAGGAGCCCTCGGTGATTCGCGAGAGGGAATATGTGAGATCAAGGGACTGCGCGCGATTTTGAAGAGATCGGGGTTTGGAAATCTGTTCCTTGATCTTGGACTCGAGGAGGGAATCTGAGCCCCGCTTGAGGGCATCCTCGGTATTGCGGGTTCGCGATGTAATTGCTGAGCCCTAAAAAAGATTGATCCGTTGAAGTAATGAACTTGAAATCGTAGCAAAGTAAAAACCCACGATTGGCGGTAACGGTGTCCAATAATCAAGCCCCGTCCCAGGCGGCCCATATGCTGATTGCGAATCCTCATGTTCCTCGAGATCGTAAATGTATGCAGGAGCATTGAACAGCGCCTTTACATCTGGAGATGAATTTGCCAACCTCAACCGTCGATCGCCGAGGATCTCCGACGACCGCGTCAACTCGACTGACTCTGTTGAAATGAAACAATGAGTATCCAGTCCGTGTAAAGGTATTTTTTACATATGAACAAGAATCGGACCAAAGAGAAAGAGGGAAAGTGAGAACTCACCATGCCTTCTTGCAGTCGAAAGCACTTTGCTATCAAAGTGTGGGAATGCCTCGGCGAACGAATCACCCCTCTTATGTGTGTGCGCCGTGGGCGAAGGGTACACCCGCACATTATGATTTAGTAGGAATTGCTCGAGCATCTCCCTTGCCGCGAGTAGGAAGTCGCTGTTTGACCTCTGACACCTGAATTTGAAGCTATACTCGCCCTGCGATTGGATCTGCGCAGTTTGCGGCGAGGCTTGAGACGTGGATGGATGGTCCAGTGAGGTACTAGAACCATTCGTAGAGTGAATGGGGGCGGGGGGTTTAAGATTCGGTGTGATTGACACTTGGAATTCACGTTTGACACGTTCGACAAATGCGACAAACTCCGGGGAGGCACAGACCACTGGTAGATCGGGACTAGGTGGAACCGCCATGTCCGCCTCGAATGGAACATGTTCCTGTTGATTGTGAGATGAAGCAAGACATATGAGGTAAAGAAAACTGACCAATAACATAGCAGCAGCAATCTGTACTTGACTCTCGGGACCGAAAATCGTCACGACGTCCGAAGCCGTTTCTTTATCCGGGAACCGTACACGCGAATTGGTCTTCGACTCAATATCGTGTATAAAGATAGCTTTTTCACCAAGCAATGTGCGGTGGTATCGGCGGGGGATCGATAAGGTCTCGTTGACATAATCCTTGTCCTGGCGTCGGGTAAATAGGTTGTTGCACCGAGCACCGCGGCGACTCAACGCACCTTTGGGTTTACAATCTCCATAACCGATTGCTTCAGATTATCCAGATTGATTGCATTCTTGGACGGCGTTCTCGCCACGACGTTATCTTCGTTATCGTTATACCCGCCCAACGCAGCAAATTCTTCTGCATTCGAAAACTTGACGTAAACTCCATACTTCTTCATGATCCTCTGAATGTTCCTTCCTCCGATGCCAATAATACGCTTATGGTATGCCTCTGGGACATGGAAGGATATCTCGGCGGGAAGCTCCTCTTGCAGAAGCGTAAGACCAGTCAGGATTGACACGTCGGAGCCGGAAAGATCGATAAGGAAGTTGTAATCGTTAAACGTCTCGAACTTTATTTTAACGGATGCTGATTGCATGATCTTATTGATCTTGCCGTTCTTCTTTCCCGAGATGAATTCGCGATGTTCATTGGCGAGCTCAACCTGAAAACGAATTTCGTGATGGAACGCCTGTAGTTTTGTGCGGCGTGAGCAATCGTGGATATATTGGGAAACAAACAAAAACGTACCTTCACGAGATCCAAGTCCAAAATCATGTTGACCGCCGCTCGGACTTCGTACTCGAGACCGTGCATCTCGAAACACATGCTCTTGAACACGACCTCTGCGCCCGTCGTGAGCGAGATTTGCTTCAAGAGTGTGGTCACCTGCGAACTGTTGAGTGTCGCGGGCGGGAGGAGCACGTTGAATTGGATTGGGAGAAGCCAGAAAGACGCGACATAATATTGGCACGCCTAGTTATGCAATATGAGATAACAACCCGACACGATAGAAATCAAAATACACACAAGCTGCATTATCCCTCTGATCGTCCTTTGGACATTGACCCGGTGATCGCCATATACGGTAATCAAGCTCGTCGAACTGCCAATGGGTGGAAACTGGATAAAAGTCGCGTTGTCGGACATGATGGACTTGAGGTCCTCTGCCCGATCAAGAACCATCCAATCTAGCTTACGAGGAACGATGACAGTATCGCGAGAGATGACGCTCTTACTCTGTGCAAAACGAAATTAGCAGGGCCTAGAAGCCTGCAAAAACGAAACGAACCTTGTTTGCAGAGAGCTGGAACAGCATGTCTCTGGCTCTCTGGACGCCAAAAAACTCACCGGTGATCCATATGACGTTTGGATTGTGAGCCTGTTGATGTTGACTCCCTTGAGCCTGGCCAGGCTGAACACTGCCATTGGTGCCGACCGACGGCGAGACAAGATCGGGACCGACGAGACCCTGGAGAGGGGAAGGGTAATAAATGTTGGTGGCAGTCTCCTCTTGAATGGATTGAAGCACGTGGCGTTTACGGCCAGCAATGATGGCATGTAGCTTTTGGTCGATTTCGCAAGGTTCCGCGTGCAATCCGCTCTATAAATGGAGTGAGAGAAAGACGAGGGGACAAAGACGGAGACGGACGAGTTCATCCAACATGACCAAGAGCCTGACTCTTGCCAGCTCTGTCGCGTCGCCTTGACCGGTGACGACGAGCTCACAGACACGCTCAGTTTCAAGGCCGGTCCAACCTGCGCTGGTGGAAATGCCGTCGGGGGGTGTTCGGCTTGAAAGGGAAAGAGGCGAATTTACGACGGCGATGTGGGCATAGGTGAGAGAGGCGATTTCGTCGAGTTTGCGGCGTACGTCGGGCTTGAGTGTTGGTTTTGAGGAGGGAGAATCGAGGATGTCGGAACGGGGCACCTTGATGGCGGTGCGATGCTGAGAGGGGTTGAGCAAGAGGGGCTGAGAGGAAGAGGCAAGAGAGGGGACTGACCTGGACAGGGCTGTCTTTGAGAAGCATACCACGGGCCAGCATGACCTGCTGGTATGCGCCAGAGATGTAAAAATTCCAACTGCGACCGCCGTCTGAGAGGAGGTAGGAGAGTTGTACGTTGTGGAGAGACCTCGCGAGGATGGCAAGCTTCTCGACGGTCTCGGAGTCAGCCTGGTTTGACGGAGAAGGCTGAGTTGCGGGAAGGGAGAGAGCGGAGGGAAAGTTTTCGGGGAGGTGTTGGATGTGGGGGGGAAGACGATGGTCATGGGCGTCGAAGGAGGAAGATGGCGAGTGAAGATGGCGAGACCTGCGGGGGTGGGTGAAGGATATGGAGTAGATGTCCATGTCTGATGGTAAACGGTGGGGGGAAGAGAGCAAGTGCGGGAAGTGGGCGGAAGAAGAAATGAGGGGGTATGCTTCTCTCGGATTAGGAGGAGGGTATTCGCTCCTCAGCGCCAATGTCGCCCTCGCTGCGGACTGAGCGACGCAATGCGGGTGGTGAGCGGGTGTGGCGCGGATGTCGTTGTCAACGATGAGTCGGCGACGCGGTCTACTCGATGCTCGTCGTGCTCGTCGTCGCCGTCGTCGTAGTCGAGGTCGACGTACTGCGATGGAGAGATTCTTTTTCTGGCTGTTCATTATTATTTTATTATAAATATATAAATATAATTATTAATCACAGAATCACGATCATGTCTGTTGAGTGGTCCGTTCTCGAGGTCCGTGCCCGTCTTCGTCCTCGTCGTCCCCGCCGATCCTGACCCGCCCCGCAGTCGATCCACCCGACGATCTGCATCTCCAACGAGGATGCGATCGCCACCCTTCTTGTCCCCGTCGAACTCGGCCTCGACACCCCCGTCCGCATCTTCCCCGTCCCACACGACACCTATCTCTCTTCCTCTTCCTTCCCCGTCCCCGCCGACGTTCCCTCACACTCGGCTTCTCTCTCCATCCTCCCGCCCCTCCATCTCCGCATCGCCCTCCCTCCCGCATACCCCTCTGAGGCTCCCCCCATCATCCAATCCCTCCAGGCCACCTCAGCCTGGCTACCTCCGTCCACACTTGCCCTCATCAAAGAACGCATGATTGCAATGTGGTCTCCCGGAGACGATTCAGGTGTTCTCTACGCCTGGGTCGAGTGGATACGCACAGGTGATTTCTTGGCAGACATCGGGTTTCTTGCCGACGACATGCACTCCATCCAGTACGTCCATCCCTTCCTCTTCCGTCTTTCGCTCATGCCGTACCATCCTGCCCTTCCGGCTTCAGGATCCCCCATCCATCCCCACAGCTCCTCCTCACCCCCCTCCTCGCCTATGCCTCCTCATCCAAGTCAGACGAGTTTGCACACGCCTCTTATCTATGCGCGATATGTCTATCAGAGCGCAAAGGCATTCACTGTCTCGCCCTCTCATGCGGTCACGTCTTCTGCAGAGCATGTCTGGTCGACATGTGGGGACTACATGTCAAGGAGGGCCAGGTCTCTAATGTCGGTTGTCCCGAACCCAACTGTGGGAAAACCGATGCGAAAGATGCAGATGGTCTCCGTGAAGCAACAGAGGATGAAGTCAGAGCTGTCCTCTCAGAGAACGAACTCGATAGATGGAAATGGCTGCGCAAGAAACGCGACCTCGAGCGTGATCCAACCATGATCCACTGTCCGATTGAATATTGTCAGGAGCCCGTCCCAAAACCTAAATCCGATGCATCGGGAATTGGCGGCTCTGACGAAGACGAGTCCGGCTGGGCACGTCTGCGCACCTGCACTGCGTGCGGTTACTCTTTTTGTGCTTTTTGTAGGCGCTGTTGGTATGCCCTCACGCATCGTCCCCGTGTCTCTATTGATCATCACTATTAGGCACGGGCCTCACACTCCCTGTCCACTCCCTCTCACTTCCAAATTCATCCTCGATTATCTCTCAGCCCCGCCCGGTTCCTCCGATCGCCGTGCTATAGAACGCCGATACGGTCGTAGCAATGTTCTAAAACTCGTGAGGCAGCAAGAGGAAGAGAAAGAGAACAGGAAATGGATGGATTCAAGCACGGTAACTTGCCCCGGTTGTGAAGTAAGAGTCGAGAAATCAATGGGTTGTAATCACGTGCGTACAACTCTACTTCATGTCCTCGGACGGCAAGGTGCACAAATCGTGGTGCTTGCGATCCCTTTTACTCTTGACCCAATCACTTACACCATTGTGCACCGTGCATTGCATCAAATACTCGCCCCTGACCACTAACCTCACAGATGACCTGTGCCAAATGTGGAACTCACTTTTGCTATCGCTGTGGTACGAAGATACCCGGAGCAAATCCGTACCAGCATTTCTCCACGCCGCATACACCCTGCTTCTCGAAACTGTTTGACTTTGCCCCGAGTGCAGAAGATGAATGGCAGCCGGTAGAAGGGTTCGAGTTCATTTGATTGATTCTAACAAATAGACTTGACAATCAAGGAGGTTTTGATCTAGAACAGATGATTGCATTGCGTAGCAACTGAGAATCTAGTTCCGTTTACACATTAGTCGAGAGGAAATGCTCCGAGGTTTGATGATGCTTTCTGACAATGACACCTTGAAGTTAACCCTTCTCACTCTAAATGCAAAAGTCATGTTAACAAGCATGTGACTTGGAGCAGACGATATTGTTTTCGAAGCTCCACGAGTTTGTCTGCTAGTATACGGTTCCCGAGATAATACTTTTCAGTTCACGTATTTGAGGCTCGTTTTTGTTGAGCATGTCTAGGTACTAGATATATAGTTCGAAGGCTAGCAGGGGGAGTCCAATTGGGGACGTGCCATTCAAGTCTTTAGCATCTTACTACCAGCCCAAAGAACGAGCTCACAACTGTTTTGTATCAGCTGGGCAGAATCAACGGGGGAGTAACTTGAATCCACTCCAAAGAGCAGTTCATGTCACAAGCAGGAAAACGCTATTTTGTTGATAACGTTGAACATGACGAGTAGCACACGCTCTGTCCATACCCTCGTGCGCCTCCTCAAATCGTCCACCGACCCACCCTCTACCCCAGGACCCTCTAAGATCGAGATAGCCTGTCTTGCTTGGTCAGATCCATCTTTCCGCGCAGCGAATAAGGGTGAAGTCATCGGGGAATGGATACTCACCCTGCTTGGACAAACAAAGAAAACGAGGCGGGAAAGGGATGCAAATTCCACCTCTGATCCCGTCGCAGATTCTAGGTATTGGACTTTGCTTTGCAGCGTGCTTACTACCCCGCCTCCAACAGCCGCACGACCCATAAAAACGTGGCTCCTTCCCTTGTTAAATCGATTTCAACTCGATACGGTCGTCATCGAGCTGCTCGCTCTTCACTCCTCGCAAGTACTTGCCCCGGCTCGAGCTGCGCTTGTCGTCATTTGGCCCTTGGCGGAGAAGAAAATCGGTGTTGATGCGCTAGGGGAGTGTCTCAGCGCTGTTTTCGACACTTGTACGGGGTGGGAGCGTGTAGACGATAATCTGGGTTGGATCTGTTCAGCCGTTGTCGGTGCGTACAGAAACGCGCTGGCAAATGCAGGGAACAAGAAAAAAGTGAGTGTCTCGTTGTCGGTCGTCAGTTAATTGCGGCCAGACCTTGGTAAATCGTGGATCTCAAGACTGAATCCTTCTCCCGTGATCGTCCAGCTCTACAATTCCTTTCTTACCACCCACCTTTCTTCCTGGCTTTGCGCCATCTACACCAGTCCTTCCCTTGCTAGTCACTCGTCTATAAAGCAGCTCCAAGACAGTATATATGCTGCAGGCACAGACGCCCTCTTCTCTCTCGATGCTCTCAAACAGCCACTTGATACACTGTTCGATGTCTTGTCCTCGTCCATTTCTCTCGTTTCCTCGCTCCTTCCCGTTCTCCCGAAACTCTTCACCTCCTTTCTAAGCGCGACGCACAGACACAGGTCCGCGCTCTTTGTCTCTGCAACTAGTACTGTTGGCGGAAAGGAAGAAGTTAGGGAGAGGGGGATGAAATTTGCAGGGAGATGCTGGACCCTAATCTGGGGTTCTGCGAGCCTTCAAGAGGATTTCGAAGTGGAGAAGTGGAGGTCCATTATTGGTGTTTTTGAGATCGTGGAAAAAGAGCGCCTCTTCGTTGCCCACTCCATCCGTGGTACGCATAATGGCGCGACAAGAGGCGAATGTGGAGGAGAACTGGCTTTGAGTGAGGCAAGGGACAAAGCCGTTGAGATGTTGGAAACTGTAAATGTTTCTTCCAAAGGTAAGTTGGTTGCATGGTCTCATTCCAAACGTAACGCACATGAGCAGACTATCGAGCAGAAGTAGTAGTCCTCTCTACACAGCTCTTGGACGTGCTCGTCCAGATTGAATACGACTTCGTAGGATCTGTATTGGAGAGAGTACTTTCCGCTTTTTTCAATGTGGGTAGTCTTGTATATTCTTTCGCGGTTCAAAATCTGACCTTACTACCAGATTCCGTCGCCATTATTCCACCTTGTAACAACACATTCCTCGGAATTTCTTACCCACGTGCTCGAATATCACACTAAAACACGCACAGTACACACGTATGCGTTGGCCCTTCTGGGTGCTGCAGTTGCGAGCTCCGCTTCTTCCACCTCTTGGACATTCTCATCTCTATCCGTGACGAGCACTTTCCCCCTTGCACACCACCTACCTGCTCTGGCGCGTGCCCTCCGCACATCATTAACACCCACTCAGACTACACCTCTAGCGATTGCTGTGCTTCAGGCAGTTGAAAGCGCTTGGATGGCCTTCAAGGATGCGGACCAGGAGGAGGAGAGGGCTGCTAAGAAACGGAAGGTTACTGAGGGCATGGATAAGAGCGGGCGCGAGGCAAGGTTGGTGCCGGCCCAGGCTCGAGCGTTCTCTTACACGGGCCGTGTCGCAGGGATAATTCTCTCTAATTTGCCTGCGAATGCCTACGTCAAGGACGGGGAATACTCTTTGGAGCCTTTGTGGGGCGATGTTGGGAAGTTGGGGTGGACTGTCATTTGGGACTGTCTGAGGAAGAAGACTGGAAAATGCGGGGGATATGACACGGTGGAAGGTAGAGACGACAAGAAACGAAAACATGCGGTCGAAACAGGCCCTCTCTCCGCACTTTATCCTCAGGTTGTGACATCTGCCGCCCTTCGATTTCTATACGACGTCCGTGCTCGGGTGTCTTTTCTACTTGGGGACTGCGATCGGCTTGGAGAAGCGCATATAAGGACACTGTTGAATGTTGCGCGCGACGAGGCGTCGGATCCAGAGCTGGTTCTTGACACAGTACGTGGGTTACCTGTCGTGACTCTTGGCTTTCCTTATCCTATGTTTCTTACTCACTTCTGTATCAGATTCGGACCCTCCTCTGGCATACCTGGCACACACATAACTGTGAATCCCAGAAACAGACGGAGACACAGCCAATCTTCACTGCGACAATCGACCTCTTCACCACTCGTCTCTTGTCTAAATCAAAGTGGTCTGGTATATCGGCTGCTCTCACTCGCGACAATCTGGGCCTTGCAGTCCTGTATGTATTGACGGATAGGTGGATCGACGTTCTCGAGTGAGTCAGCTTCTCTATGAAGGTAGAAGGGGTGGGAGTGCCTTTCCTCTGACTCTTCGGTGTTTGGTAGCGCGCTGGCCTCGACGGAGAACCTGGAGAGACTCATTTCACTGCTACTCACCGTATCTCTTGATCTGCCCGATGAGGATACTCGAGAGAATTCTGATGAGATTTATCTGCAACGAGACCATGTTGTCATCACATTACGTGGTATTCTCCACAATCTCCTCCGAAATGCACAATTCTGGGAACTACATAACATTCGAGGTCCGTCACTCCGTCGACCGGCTCGATTTTGGTCTAAGTCTGATCTACAGCCGTATTCCTATCATCTGTATTGACCCTAACCGCACCACTCTCTTCTTACTGTTTTCCCACCGCTGGAGTCGAGTCGCCTTCACCCATAACTGCAGCAGCTCGAACTGAGCTCACTCTCGCATGCAATGTATACAGACTCCTTCATTATGTGCCTTCAGAATACTTCACTCGTCCCGTGCGTGCTGAGCTGGTCAAGAGGGCCACGGCTGGAGATGTTCAAATCTGCACAGTGTTAAAGGGCACAAACGGGCAAAGGAACAAAGCGAAGAAGAAGGATATGGATAGAAGTAATGCGGGACTTCGAGGGAAATCTCATACGGAAGAATTGGATGATAGGGTCCCAGCAGAAGAATTGAAGAATTGGTCTCGCCGACTGACATTCGTTCGGGTCTTTTTGCAGCAGACAGGGCAGTTTCTGAATACACCCAGCCACACTGTGAGTTTTATATTCTTGCTTTGTACCGTACTCATGCAAAATGTGGATGAAGACTTCCTTGGCTTTTGTCAATCATCTACTCAGCCCTCCATCATGCATATCTCCTCCTTCAAAGGCACTCACAAGGGTCACCCTCGATTTGATACAATTACACGTTGTGTGCGTTCCAGCCTTCTTTCTCTGTGTATGCTGACAATAATTCTGCCTTAGGAGCCTCCTGCGTTCACAGGAACCGGAGGCGGCAACATCCACCTCCAGTGTCATATCTACGCTTATAGCCGCTAGACCGTTTTCACAACCGAACTCTCAGGAAACGTGGACGCATATCGTCGTTCAGTCAAGCGTCCTCAAGCTTGTCGAGCGTTTGATAGGTGACTTTGATCCCGCTAGGTACGGTCTCGTGATAAATCCCGCATGTCAGTGATATGATGATCACACTATAGTCTACCCGATCGTGTTAAACGCGCGTTGGAGGTACTTCTCCAGGCTCTGGAGTCTGCGCTTTCACCACACGTACAAAGATTGGTGGAAAGAGATGCCACAGAGCCAGATCAGTTCTCCTCGAGTGAACGAATCAACGCATGGTCTCGTATCTTGTCGTTGACGCGGTGGCTAGGAATGAAATGTGCGTTTATCAAGGGTCACCTAGTCACTGTTCCTGACTCTCTTCTAGCTCAAGTTGCTTCAATTCAGTTCGGACTGAAGCTGGCGACATCAACGATTCGTAGTGAAAATTCCGCTAGACTGGATTCCGAGACTTGCTCAAGCGTCCTCGGGCTTCTGTTTGAGGAGGTCTGGTGTATTCCTGACGTCTCGCATTGTGTTCACCTCGATGTCCTGGTCGGTTTTTATGCAGTCAACGGTGGCGACCGAGGTTCTGATAGTGCGTCATATCTCTTTTATCTCGTGCTTCTAACTCTATCTCAAAAAGTCGAACATATCATGGATGCTCATGTCACACAAGCATCGAAGAAATTGACCGTCGAAGACTTTTCTCACTTATTAGATGTCCTGGCAGAAGGGATTGAAGGAAGCGGACTGCGAGTGGGTCAGCGTGAACGCTTAATCCATCTTGGTAAGGTCATGTTACATGACGCACCGCAAGGTAGACTTGATCTCATAACTAAATTTTCATCTTGCTGACAAACGTTCACAGGCACGCTAAAGGTCGTTCAGAACTTTGCGACGCGATGCTTCAATTTGTTTGCTGACCGAGAGGAGATTTACGGGGGTTCATCACAACTAAAAACGCAATACCTGGAATTTATCGCGAGGCATTGTTCAGATCGGGTTCGCATTCCTCGGTATGATTCTGGACTAATCTGCTGACGTTTAACTACAGCCAGCAGCCATTCGCTCCGTGGATCTCGGCAGTATATGGTCACTCCTTAACAAAATACTCTCTGGTTCCTCAGAGCACGACGCTACGACAGTGTTCCCTATTTTCCACTACATCGTCACTATCATTGGTGCACTCATTCGACTGCGACGCGACATTGTCGTACACACGCTTCCTCACCTCAGTCTTGTCCTTCGCCAGTTGATGATGCTCAGCCGGAATATACGTCCCCAACTCGGTGCAAAACAGAGCAAAATCGTCACAGACACGTTCCCGTCGTGGCTATCTGCTTCCCAACCCTTATCCACGGACGAAGCGCGCGCGCTCGCTCGTCTCCTCACCTCGCTTACCACCAAAACTGTCCCAAGAACGTACGCCCACACGCATCCACCGACATCTACCGAATCGCAGAAAGCAGAATCCCTCGCCAAACCGTTTGCGAAACACGCATCGTACGTCCTCATCGCGTACGTGGATGCGTTCAACGATCCGCTGTGTATCATAAACGCAGAGGTGAGGAGGGATCTCGAGCCCGGGTTGTTTGCTTTGTGTGAGATGGTGGGGGAGCATAGTCGGGACGCTCTGATGGTGTCCACGCTCGATTCGGGCGGGAAAATGATCATGAAGTCTCTTTGGAGGGAGTACGAAAAACAGCGGTACGTGGGCAAGGGTTAAAATCATTTGTTGGCGAGGACGTCTAGATCAATCCGGCGAATCTGCCACGTGCATGTCGAAACATCTACGGATTACATTGGCATCTCCAAGTTGTAAAGCAAGGGTGCGGCATAATTGTGCGGGTACTTCGTACCCTACCGTCAGCGTAAATCATTTCGGTTTGCATCATCCCCTCTTTTCCTGTTTACTGTGCGTTGGCATCACGGCGCTTGCATAGCTCACTTTTATTCTATGCGGTCTTACATGCGTTATCCCGTGATACCCGTAACGCAACATAACCTAAGATTATGAGTATTCCAAGAGTGGGCTCTCCTAGTCAGGCAGTGACATGTCGCCCAACGCACTCCATGTGCCATCGAAGAACATCATGGAAGAAATAGTTTCAGTCCATTTAAGAACGCGTGCATCTAGGTTGGCTTGGTAGCCTTGACATATACAACCCGGAAGAGACCCTGCTTCTTAGGTGGTGCCGATCCTGCCATTGCCTTGTCTTCCCTTGAGGTCAAGGAAATTTTCGACCGCTTGGGGAGAGCTCTGGATGCGCAACAGGGTACGAGACCTATTGATCTTGATGGGCTTCTCAAGTGCAGCGGCACGCTCGACGACCTCCCAATACTTCACATAGTAGACGGGTCATAAAACAACTGTTTGTACGGATCGTCAGATAGATATCGCTCCGATAACAAATGCAGATGTCAGGTGACCGCACTATGCGAGTTTCAGCGGGACTTGGGATCCCAACTCCGATGGCTTCTAGGCCTTCAAGTTGTTGCATGCGCTTAGCAAGCGTATGGACACGAGGAAATTGTGGGAAGTTGTGGGTGAGCGCATAGGGAGCGCACTCGACCAGGTAACCCGTCTGACGGCCAACCAAACATGTCCCGATCGGCGCACCTGGAGAAAGGTAATCAGCACCATAATGCAGGTGGAAAAGGAAACGGGTGAGATCTTACCGAGGTCCTTGAAAGTCACAGGCTAACGGAGTCAAAAGGGGTCACAGATTTCTTCCATGAACAGTCCTGTCTCGACAGCAACATGCCAGATCTGCGCTCCGTCAAGTGCATGATGAGGTCCTGAGCATGCGCATTCCGAAATCTCCCATACATCCTTCTGAGGTATGATGGTCCCGTTAAGGGTATTCTCTGGTGCGATGACCCGCGTTGGCGCACTGAATACATTCAAGGTGAAGTGAGATTTGATTTCGGCCGACCTGGAAGTACGCCTTGCACGTACACGTCCGTGCCACCCGATATCTTCCCATCGTAGCAGCGCTTATAGGCGCTGTGTCCCCGACTCCAAAGAAAGAATAGGGAAAAAAATATGCACCATGTATATTATTTGGCCGAGTCCATCGAAATAACGAAGCCATCCGTCTTCATATCAGAGGTTATCATCTTCGTCGACCACCATGGTTTGGCGACTGACTGGCCAACCCCTTATCGTCAGCCTTGTGTTTTCCTTAGATTGGCTCTTTACCCTTTCCTTTATCGGCAGGGTTAGGACTGGGGGGAGCAGGTATGGAACAGTGACAGCTTCAAGCTCTTGAGGATAGTACATGTGGTCCATCATATGAAACAGACCCAATAAATCCTGTCTCACACTCAAAGTAGAATGAGTTTTGAGAACATTCTTTAACCATGCACAAAGATTGACGGGAGATTCGAAACATTGAATCACGATATTCATTCGGGAAATAAGGGATCATAATAGACTGGATAGTCTCGAATGTCATGTAGACCGTCAGGCAGACAAACCCTTTCCTCTATGACACGTGCAGCAATGCAAGGGCCTTATCAATGAACCTAGAAACCAGTAAGCCAAGCATAGCAAAAAAGAATCAAAAGGAAAAATACTTTATAAATGAGGCTGACAAGTGAGAGTAGCTGTACGGGACACTTCGAAGGAAACGGTTCACATATTTGTGCGACCATGCAAAGACAACTGTACAGTTTTACATAACTTTTTCTCGTGTTACGTCATTCCCACGGGTCGCTTTGCAGAGAGTGGAACAAACCTAGCTGAGAGAACCCTCCTCCACTACCGTGGGAGTCGGGGATGTCAGATTGTGACCTATCATGTCAACGTCCTTATCTTATCTGAACCCACTGTTCTCAGCGAAGATAAGGATGCTGTTGGCTTGCGAGTGGAACGCAGCACCGCGGCCTCCATCCTAACCCACCATGAGTGCACAAGAGAGAGAGAGCATAGGAGATCACAGAGTGAGGCGGCTACTGGAGGTGCGTCCGCAGAGCGACTTGGTTCCAAAAGGTAAGAAGAGACCGGCTTCCTTCCCAGTTATCTTGGCGATACGGGCCTCGAGGCAGCGGTGGATTCGCTAAAGTAGTAGACATCGT
>JBBPSC010000239.1:0-23854 GCA_038093395.1 Baorangia bicolor
GCGCTGGCAGTCTTTAGTTCATTGTTTTGCTGACGTGTCCCGGTGTTCGGAAGCTTTTACAATTCCGCTCCCTCTCTTCCCTCGAATTATTGAATGGTATATAGTGGTAAGTGTACCGCGTACTGCGTCTTTACTCCTGCTAAGATCTTGCCAGAAAGAAGGGTCTGATCCCACCGGCCTGTTATCGCGAACGCTGAATACGATCTCTTCCATTCGAGCCCTATTCTACAAACCTAATAATAACCCCCAGAGATGGGATGTGGTACTTCTAGGTAAGTCCATATTTGCTACGTAGTAACATCGCTCACTCGGTATATAGGGGGCTTGATGGGTTCAGCCTTTTCGTGTGTATGTTGAGTGGTAAAATGGAGTTGGTTCTGACCCCACACCTTCAAGAACGCTCCAGTTCCTCGTCGCCCCGCTGATTGGAGCACTTTCTGACAAATATGGCCGTAGGAACGTCCTCCTCGCCACCATGGCTGGGAACATTCTCTCTGCACTCGTGTAAGTTATCTTCTTACCTGACCAACGCGAATCGTACTTTTAGTTATTTTGAAGATGGATCAAAGCTACCACCTTTTCGTCCTACATGCTCTCCCGCATAATCGGGGGACTTAGCGAGGGCAACGTACAATTGGCGACGTATGTATCCTGTCTTTCCTCAAGCATAATTCAATTATTTCATTGGGCGTTCAATAGTGCAATTCTCTCGGATATCACAACCCCAGCGGAGCGCTCCAAGTCTCTTGCTCAAATAGGTATCGCGTTCGCGATCTGCTTTTGCATAGGTCCGCCTATTGGAGCGTACTTTGCCTCTCAACCTGTTCCAGCCTCCGTGAGCGCGTTGGGCATCGAGCTAAACATTTATGCTGTTCCAGCATTAATGACTCTGGTGCTTTTGTCCGTAGAGACACTGTTCTTGGCAGCAGCGCTACCAGAAACTAGAGGCATCCAGCACCATACTGGCAAGAATCCATCGCAAGCAAACAAAGTAGAGAAACCGAAGACGAAACCGCCAGCAAGAACAGTTCAAGAACGGCTGGACCTGCTCCGGACATTGCGATGGCTTCATTTCTTCTTTTTAGGCATCTTCGCCGGAGTCGAGTTCACACTAACATTTCTCACGTTTGATCGTACGCTATCTTCCTGCCCAATGAAATATTGGTCTAACTCGTTTCTACAGTTTTCGATTGGAGCAACAGCCAGAATGGAGCTCTCATCGGGTCCATCGGTATAATTAGTGCTTTACTCCAAGGTGGGTACGTGCGTCGGACAATCTCCAAGGTGGGGGAGGGCAGAATGGCGAGACGTGGGGTAATCAGCTGCGCCGTCGGACTCGTGTTGCTCTCCATGGTTCCCCAATTTACTTTGGAACGCTCCGCCACCGCAGTCCGTCTTCTCCAAATGGCTGCCATCAGTCTCGCTTTCACATCAGCCACGGTTGTCAGCTCACTTACATCATTCGCATCCTTGCAATGCGATGAGGTAGTTGATCAGGTCACTGGGAAACCCATGCAAGCACACCCACAGCTTTCCAAAGGGGTAGCATTAGGTGTGTTCCGATCTGCCGGTCAATTAGGACGGGCCATTGGCCCCTTACTGGGTGCGTGGCTTTGTAATGGACAATTGGTAATCTTGCTGAGTCTGGTAATCACTAAGCCTGTGTCTCATACTGGACCTTTGGTCCGTCAGCAACCTACGGCGTCAGCGCCGTGGCGATGATTATCTTAACAGCCTCGATGAAATCGGTGGCCGCAGTCCCGAGTACCGCATCATGATGATCACTTTGCTATGACAGATCACAGGAAAACAGTTCGACGCAACATGTTTCACATTGGAATAAGATGGTTGAGCCGATAGGTACATAGATGTACACGGCCCTAGACATAAATGGACGTGGGTTCTGAACCTCGGATCCCCTGAGACGTAAATAACTTGAACATGAGCGAGGAATTCGTCCAAACAGATCGACATGCTATCTACATACGTTAGCTGAAGCAATAGAATTTAGTAGAATCGTAAGGTATCTGGTCCGGCGAGCAAGCAATGTCCAGCCGTCACGGAAACTATGACTCTGCTGCGGTCTCGACATCGATGAGGGTCTGTGATGATGATATGCGACTCTCCATGCGGGATGATTGTGAGCTTCCCTGATAAAACAATAGATCGGCTTCCATCCGGCCAGCGTCGGGAGGATAGCGAGTCTTCTCGGGAGAAACTTGAGGGCAAGGTTGCGGCGGTGGACTACGTGGGGGAATGTCTGAGCCTTGCGACTGAGTGAAGATGGCAGGAAGGAAAAACAAAACTCCTCGCGACCGATGCCGTCGATGCCGGACAGGAGACCGCGATGAAACTATATTATCGCGTTGAGTTGTAAAAAATGCAGCCGTACGATCCCTGATGCGATACATAGCATCAAGGAGTGAGGATGATCCACGATGAGTAGTGGAGGGGAAAATGTCGATGGAGGACGAAATCTCAGAAAGGGCGGGAGAATCTGAGCGGACGTCAAAAGGAAGTGGGAGAAGTGAGAGATGCTCTTCAAGCTGGGGAAGAGTCGAACTTGACGGAGAGGGGGGCTGTGTCGAAGCAGCCGAGGGAGGGAGGAAGGACCAACGCATATCAACGTGCCAACGACCATTGCGCTGAGTCCACCTCGGCAGCAGCACATCATAGCCACCAATCCTTCGAAGACTGTACTTCCTCGAGTTGCTCGGCATCGCGAGACGGTATATACCCCACAATAAGACGACCAAGCCGAGCCACATCAAGGGTTTGCCCCAGTGGCTAAGGAATCCAATGAATGGAGCGTCATCCGCGTGCCAACTGCTGCCGTAAAAGTGGGAAAAGAATGAATGTGGCGCCTCTTCAGGCTTGGCATTCTTGCCGTAGAGTGACTTGGGCAGAATGCGTACGTCTCCAGGTTCGTCCGGAGTAATGGGATGAGAAGACGTATAGATGCTGTACTGAGCGGATAGAAACATGGGACCGGTTGAAAACATGACGGTGGGATAATTGAGGAACCAGTCATGATCAAAAGTAACCAGGTTGTGAATGGTCTGTGCAAGGAGGGGGTGCCCCTTTTCTGCGAAGATGAGGTCGTTGGAAACACCGACAGGGATGGTCTTCGGGAGAATGACGGGGTACACCAACAGCGGGTCCAGAGGCCGCAAGCAACCAATGTCAAGGTCGATATAGATACCTCCGTAATGGTGCAGAACGAAATAACGAATCGCGTCGGCACGCTGGATCACGTATTCGTAGTTGTCGAAGGTGTCAAGAAACCAAGGATAATGTTCTGCAATGAACTCGCGCGAACTGGCGTCTGTCCACAACATGTACTCGCTGAGGGGCGCGTATGAGACAAGGCGTGTGCGCGAAGCATGTGAGAGACGTACTAGTCGGGCATCATGTCACGACAGGCTTCGGATATGTTTTTCCACTTTGGAGGCAGAGTTTCCGACTTCCAGGTCTGGTGAAGGATGCGTGGAATGCGCTCGACCATTCCGTGCTGGGATGCATTCCAGCGAGTTGAGTTGTTGAGGATGGGAACGTCGAGGTCGGAGAGATATGCTGCGGCATTGATGGCGAGGTAGTAGGATACGGAGGAGAGGACGAGAAGGGTGCCAAAGAGGACGAGAGCGAGGATGACAAGGGCGATGTGGAGTGTGCGTTTCTTGGCCATGGTCAACTTGGTGGTGTGAAACCAGAAGATGCAAATTACCGCATTGACTACTTAAGCTAATACGGGAATCAATAATCTCGTCAACTACCCGGTCCACACACCCACCCCCGTCGGCCGCATCGAGAGTTCAAATACACGCCGCATGTGCACCTCCACCGCGGGCACAGACTCCCGAATCCCTGCCCCGTCCGTCCACATATCTCCAATCTTCCCCAGCGTGCTCAGCGCGACCTCCCAGTCTCGTCGCGACCAGTCCTGTCCCCTCCGAGCTCCCGTCCCCTCATACGGCCGCATCAGAAACACGTCCACACGTGGAGACGAATGCGGGCAAGCCTTCTTCGTGTTCAGGAACTCCAGCGAATCCGACGCCGTCCAGAACATCAACTGTTTCCGCGCATACGCCGGTGCATGTCTCGACGCTATATCCACAGCCCCAAACTTCTGTGCTTCCGGCCCCGCAACCTTGACCACCAATTCCAGCAGCAACTCGCCAAAATGATCGATCACCTGCAAGTGCAGCAGATCAAGCGCATGGCTAGGACGGACAAGTTCGGTCACCACTGAGTCGTCATCGATGTCCATCTCATCGTCATCCCCATTTACACCCACGGTGTCCTGCATCATGTTCCCGCGATAGCTTGGGCAATGCCTGCTAAATTGAACTTCGGGACCAAAAACCGCCAGGGCGATATCCCGACTGCAGAACGATCCTGGGTTAGGAAACAACGTCGGAATTCCTGTCCGTCTTTGTCATACCAACTTTGTCACTTCGGAGACTTGTCACATACCGACACTTTCGGCCTCCACGGCCAGAAGTTTATCTTTACTGCACAGGAACGTGCGACACTGTCGGACCCGAAAGAAGTATTGACAACAGTCGAGAATCAAACTGTCATTCGCTCTTTCTCTACCGAGCTCCTGTGAACCCGAGTCAACGGACCTTCTCTGTACATATCTGAAACTGCACATACTTCCCCCCGTTCTTTCATCTTCCAGTTTCCAGACGGTTTGCAGGTTTCATCCAGGGCTTGGCCCTTCACGCTCCTCCTCTCCTTGACTTTCTTAAGCAGCCAGGTGGACGCTCGTCGTGCAAACCATGACAAACCGTCGCGGTTCTTCTGGCTGTTGAGCAGCGGTTATAAGTTAGTTGTCATTTAATGTAACAGTTAATTCATGCTACGCACACATCGAGTTCGTGTATCACGACCCCAGGGATAATAATCAAGACAGGTAATCGTTGTTGCTCAGCCTCGAATACAAATGTTTGTATGATGTCAAGAAATTCCAGTAGTATATTCGTATCAAGTACGATGATTGTCCATTGGTCGGTCAGCGGGACCTTGGCAAACATGGTGTTATTTGGATAAACCGGGAGTGGGGAACTTCGGTTGGCGGACACACCTGCATCTCAACATCCATATTCGTAATCTCGTCGATAGATCGAAGGGTAGCATCAAGCTGGATCATCTTTGTAGCTGTGGCACATAGTGTCTCCACGGAGAGTGGTAGTAGGGCAGCGGGTGAAATGCTACTTACCCTCATAGGTATTAGACGCTCCGTCACGCACGAACGAAAAATTGCTGCTTGGAGACTGCATTATGAGGCGTCCGACCTGGCGGTGTAATGTATGGAGCTTAGCAAACGGTAGCAATGAGGAATAATGAGGCCGTTGAACAAAGGTGATGAGGGAAGATACATCCTCGTGTTCACTCTAACATGTAAACGAACACGAGTGTTCAAATTCAGGCTGCTGCTTGTTCATGAGTTCTTCAGCATTTCTAAAAAATCCGGCATTGATATCGTATTACTGGGGTGCAAGATGCAATAATACAAATGGCTTTACGACCCATGCTTATGAATAAACTACTCCAATAAAGATGTCAGAAGAGACTGATTGCAAAACTTATGAGGAGAGAGCGAGTTTCTTCATAGGAGGCGTACCGTCCGCCACTTGGGCGGGATAAACGTCGGAACTCTGATCGTCGTTGACGATCTTACGCTTAAGCATTGCGCGTTTTGCATCAGGCGAAGGTGATAATGAAGTCCGTTGACCATTTCCCTTCGGAGGTGTCGAACGAATACCAACCACCTCTGGCGTGCGCGAGCGACTACGACCTGTACCATCCCGCAGCCGCGCCGCGAGGTTCTGAGCAGAGATTATAGCTTCTGAATGACACGTCGCATGGTAAATCTATACCCAAGTCAATAACGGAAAGCCGTAGTGAAAGACGTAACCACATACCCTGTCGTCCCTCTTGACGGCATTCCTCCATACCCAGTCTTCATCATCTTCCAAGAACTCAGATTTCATGGTTTCCTTACATATTGGACATGATATTGACTTGGCCTCATCGCCCGCCGGAACCACAACAAATTGTGCACGAAGTTCGGCATCACGCTGGGCAGCCTCGGCAGCTGCTACTGCCTTCACAGAACTGGATATAGAGCCATCGGCTCGACGTTTTCCCTTCGTATCTGATGTTCCTTCATGAAGCCAATCCTACGAGCATTACTCAGCTTCCGATCGAATCAATAGTGCAAAAAGTTACCATACCTCAAGACCAACGAACCAACTCCTGCTGTGACCACGACCCTGGTTCTGGTTAACTTTCCTGTTCTGCCTGAAGTGCATGTCTAAATGGTCGTCCATGGCTTTCTTTCCCGAAACGTCATCACTAAATCGCACGCCACACTGCTTACACTGAGCGGGGAGTCGATCGTAGAGAAATGACATGACAAAAGGCCGTTTTCTGGACAAGATACTTGAGTAAAATAGTGAAATCTAATGTGAAGTACAACGTACCTAACGATGTCCGTGGTGGTAAGCTTGATCTTCTCAGAAAGGACAGCTTTTCTGTAAGCGCGAGTGTTGTCACGGCTAAGAGTGTTGGAAGGGGGAGGCGTCCGTTCCTCATCATTATTTGAACCTGCGCCAACTGGTGTACTATCAGCGGAAACGACTCCTGCTTTCAAGAGGGCATTATAAAGGTTCGTTATACTGCTCGGAGGCATCGCTGAAGCCGTAGCTGGCGGTGAACTGGCTTGCGCAGACGACAGAAGAGAGGTGAGGTTCACGGGTTCTACCTTCATTGGTTCCGATTGATAACTGTATGTACCGGAGGGCTGGTGTGGAGGGACAGTCGGATAAGTCGATTGGAACTGGCGCATGTAGGTAGGCTGCTGCGAATATGGATATGTGGATGTTGAAGTGGGATATGACGAGGGTGAGGCCGGGGCTGCCAATGCCTGAGGTGCTGCTTGTGGTGTGCGCGTTAGTGATCGCAACTGACTGAGGATCTGTCGTAGTTCATCCTGAGAAACACCGGCTTCTACCAGCTTCCGCAGCTGAATTCGTGCACAGGAATAAGATACAATACATGATAAGTCTACAATCTCTCACCTGTTGCAAGACTTCAACGTGTTTCTGTGTTGTAACGTCCCAGGGATTAGCTTGAAGAGCTCTCTCCTTCTGACCTAATGTAAATTCGAGCTCGCTAAGGACTTGAACCTTGGAGACTTGGCCAGATGCATGTCCCTATGCGATAAGCCATAAAGGTTCAGCGCCGGCTGAATGAGAGGGTATAGAAAGACTCACGTCCACTGATGAGGTAGAGTCGCCACCCCAAACACCCCGTTCGATTGCGAGTTGAGTTATAACACCAAAGAGTTCCTTACCGCTCGGTGCACCAGTTCTCCAGGTAAGGAGCATTTCTTCCATCTTACTACGAGTTGCCTGGTCCACCTGCTGATAAGTGTCCAGGAAAAGTGGTATAACGAACGGCGCGAAATGGCGCGCATACGGATCAAAGACATTCTTCGAGATGGCATCGAGGAGATAGAACGTGGGCAGCTTCATCCAAGGAGGTACCTGATAGGGAGCAAACCAAAAATGGAAAGATGAGTCAGCTGCTTGGCTGCGGAAGGGGGAAAAGAAACAAAAAACAAGCAAAGGTCGTGTTCTACAGCAGGAAGCGACTCGTTCTCATGGACTCGTCCTCTTCATACCGCTGTCAGCAGCGGTGCCCTTCAATGGGGCGATGAGAGGTTATCTTTGCTCAGACTACATGAAAAGGTCTATATACATAGTTTGCAAGCAACAGACAACACTGCCAAGCGAAAAGACGCTCGCCCATCCCATCCGCTGTGATCAAGTAAAAACTCATTGTAATGGATCAGAGGCTCACCCTTCTGATGTGTGAGTCAATGCACTGTGCGACCACGTCGGCCCATCTTGAGTATTCTTGAGCGAACATGGATAGTGTCTGGATTATCGGCCTGGAGTTAATGGTAAGCTCTGCCAGACGGGCAGTAAAATCACGTCGGAATGAGTTGGGATCCATATGATATATTGGAGGGGCAGGTAGTGGTGGTTGCTGGTAGGAATATGCTGCTAGGGCAGACTGATAGCCTGGTGCTGGATAAGTGACCTGCCCGTAGGCGGGGGGCTGAGAGTACATCGACATGTCACTTCAAGCTTATGACGCCGCAAGTTCTTGTCAATGTTACACGAGTTTCACCTAGAACCGCCAAGCGAGAAGACTCTGAATTTAATATTTCACTTAAAAGTGACGGTGGCCGGAGCTCCCAATGAAACGGTGATGGTGGGTGAAGGTAAAGAAGCAGATGTCACCGTGCTGCTTGGGAATCGCCGCCTTATGGTGATTCAATCTCCGACCGCGAATAGCCGGTTAGCCTCCTCACTGCGCATAGTATAGCGCACCAAGCTCAACGACCCCAAGAACAACAGCGACTACAAAGTAGGTCGATTTCGTGGTGTTTAACGATAATCTAGTGTGCCTCCGGTGCCATGGATTTCATTCCACGCAGCCTGGCAGCGTGAAACCGATGGATTTCATTGACCACCCGAGGATAACTTGTTGCTAACTGCCCTGTATCCCAGATGCGCGACATCCTCAAGACCGAAGAGCTCGATGTTCCTGAAGGTGTCACCGTCGAGATCAAGGCTCGGGTCATCAAAGTGACTGGTCCACGGGGCTCGCTCACGAAAAATGTTCGTCATGTCGACATGGACATCCGAGTAATTAAAGCTGGCAAGAACAAGACGAAAGTTACATTGGCTGTCTGGCAAGGGGGACGCAAGCACGTTGCCTGTCTAAACACTATCAGGAGTCTGATCAACAACATGATCATCGGGGTGACGAAGGTACGCTACATCCATCTCTGCACTGAACAAACGCTGACACGGTAATCAGGGCTTCCTCTACAAAATGCGTGCAGTTTATGCTCACTTTCCCGTCAACACTATCATTCAAGAGAACGGGAGAAAGCTGGAAATTGTAAATTTCCTAGGGGAGAAGGTACGTCTGACGAGGTGCTTTAGGAAATGTAGGTTAATTCTCGACAGGCTATCCGGCACGTCGATATGTTGGATGGCGTGACAATAGCAGAGTCGAAAGCACAAAAGGACGAGATTGTCCTGGAGGGCAATGACGTCGAAAATGTCTCGCAATCAGGTATTTCAACAGCCAAAACGGATGGACCAATGACTGACAGGTTTGCGCAGCCGCGTCGATCCAGGGTAGTTGCAAAGTGCGGAACAAGGATATCCGCAAATTCCTTGATGGTATCTATGTTTCAGAGCGGACGACAGTGGTCACGGACTAAGAGGTGTTGAACTGGATGGGTTGGACACCATACTCAAAAGCCATGCTAAGTGTGTGGTAATCCCCAACAGCTGTATGATCACGCATGCCATGCCATTTCATTAATCCACCTGCATGATATATGACAGCGTAAACCAGCCACTCCTTGGAAAGTTCATGGAATAAATGGGATCCATGTGCCAACTCGACGCCGATAAGTTTCGTAGTCGTTGCCAAAGAACTGTGCTAGAGCCCTCTCTTCGACTGTGGAAAATAATCAGAGAAGGGACTGGACGAAACAGGAGACAGACCTCGTGTGCGTCGGTAGAAGAACCTCCAAAGAATTATAGCGAAACCTATGAAGCTGAGTGGATTTTGCAACACCATTTGCGTGCCTAAAGCCCAGTAGAAGAAGCCAGCATAAGAAGGGTGACGGAACCACCTGGCGCAACACTGGATCGAAATCAGCTGGCTTTGATGTCAAAATGTTGACCTACGCGTATACTCCATCGGTCACTAGTTGATGCGAATCCCGTTTACGGAATGCGACTGAATGCGAGAAATTGGTGGATGCATGCATCATTGCAGTCGTCCTCAGCGCCTGTCCGACAAATACCAGAAGGACACCTATAGTACTTACTCATTAGAATGCGGCAAGATGTTACATGAGTGACGCACCAATAGTAGAAATGTATGTGAATGACTTTGATGAGGGATTGAAGAATAGGGTAACAAGGTATTCTATGAGCGCAGTGCCATTTGCAACATGATACATTGCACCATTTTCAAGCAAGAACGCTGAAGAGAAGTAAGCCATGGAGTCAAGTGTTGCAAAGCATTGTGGCATGCTCACAGTCCACGCTACACTTTTCTAGATTCCAACCAGCGGTCACTGCGAACTCGCCCCAGTGGAAAGCCGACCACGCTGCAACAAAGAAGCCGAGCTGATATGTGGCCCACCAGGGTGATGGGAGGCCTCGTTGTAGGAAAAGGGAAAACCCAAGGGCAAAGGAACCCCCGAGCAAGAATGATATCGTGGACGCTGCCACTGGGGTATTCGGAATGTTGCCGTGCGGCTCTATGTTCGCAGGAATTGTCAACAGAGGATGTTTCACGTTTCTGCGTTCCTGTATACGTTGTTCCAAGACATCCGCTTGGATGTCTTCCATGGTAAGGGGAAGTGCGTCAGATGGCTGTTTGCCTTTATTAGTAGGCCCAAGCTAAAACTTTGTCCTTTTGTTTCTTAAGTCAAGCTAGGCCCAGCAGGGCCATGCTGCGTTGGCACTTCCCCCAGAGATGTAAAACCCATCGTGCTAGCTTCGGCTTATCTGTACCCCGCTCCTTCGCATCTGTGGCCCGAAGTGACACTTCCGATATCAGGAACATGGCTCTTGTAGCTCACATTGGTATGTGTTGACGAATTACGTCGTCGGGGCTGCGTCTGATGTCTCGTACAGACTCTGGTAAAACGACGTTAACGGAGTCCATCTTGCACAAGTCATCCTACATTCCATCCCCCGGCTCTGTCGACAGCGGAAGTACCACTACTGACTTCCTGCCTGCCGAGAGGGAGAGAGGCATAACTATACAGTCTGCAAGCATACCAGTCAAATGGAAAAACTGGAATTTTAATCTTATTGATACTCCAGGCCACGCCGACTTTGGCATGGAGGTCGAGAGCGCTAGCCGCGTGGTCGATGGTGCTGTTGTGTTAATAGACTCGGTCGAGGGTGTCGAAGCGCAGACGAAGGGCGTATGGAGGCAGCTTTCCAAGTGCGTATTCCATAGACTCGTTCGACTCCATATCGACACCGATATTCACCATTTCCAGATACAATGTAGCCACTCGCATGCTGTTCATGAACAAACTTGACCGACCGGGAGCGTCTTTTAGATCCTCATTGCTATCACTCTTAGCCCACAAGCTACATGCGAATCCTTTAGCAATTACACTCCCTTTGGCATCCATGAACCCGGAAAATTACTCTCGAGCGGAGCCAGGTATCGAAGGCTTGGTGGACCTTGTAAAATGGGAGCTTTGGAAGTGGACAGAAGATGGAAGTCACACTTGTCATCCCCTCCCGCTGGTCAAAGACACCTCAGAGTTTGAAGAGATCTTCCCAACCGATCATCCGATCATTCCTCACCTGGTACCCGCTCGAACGGCGCTCCTGGAAAACCTTGCGATGTTCTCCGAAGATCTCATGGATCGACTCCTTGGTTTCCCAACAGACCCGTACTCTTATCTACAAGTACACCCCACGGAAATAATACCTCACTTGCGAAAGGCGACCATCGAAAATCAAGTTATCCCTGTCTTATGTGGTTCTGCCATCAAAAGCATCGGTACGGAGTTGGTCATGGATTACGTTGGACATCTACTCGCGAGCCCTCTTGACGTGCGCTTGCAAGTTGAATCTCCAGATGCCCCGGTGCGTTGTTTGGCTTGGAAGGTTGCATGGGACAAACGAAAGGGATGGATGACATTTATACGAGTGTACTCAGGTGAGTCTATGACCGATAACGAGGCCCCTTTCCAATGTCCTTGTCACCTAGGAACTCTCAAACGCCAGAGGACTATATACAATGTCAACACGGGTCAAAAAGAGCAGATTTCGAAACTTCTCTTGCTGTATGCCTCGGAAGCAGTGGAAGTAGATTCTCTTCCATATGGTTCCGTTGGAGTCGTTCTCGGCCTCAAGCACACTCGCACTGGGGACACACTTGTTGACACGCGTGACCTCGGAAAATCTGATACCTCTCAAATATCACTTCGAGGGGTCACACCACCTCCAGCCGTTATGTCAGTCTCAGTCATACCTAATTCACACTCTGACCTCGACCCGGTTCAAGAAGCCATCCGCTCGTTGATTCGTACGGATCCTTCAGTCCGCATGGACAACCAGGAGGGCCAAATCCTTGTCCATGGCCTCGGTGCCTTGCATCTAGAGATCATCGAAGGTCGGCTGAGGGATGAATGGGGCGCTAAATTCGAGTTTGGTAACCGTCAGGTCAGCTACCGAGAATCAACGAATTCCAGCATCTCCGCGCAGCTGGAAGAGTGGTCGACGGAGATCGCTGGGAGGGCGGTGACTGTCAGGATTGCACTATCAGTAGCATCCCTTGGAGTGGATGAACAAGGTGATCCAGCATTCGATGGTAATCTCGTGTTGGATGTCCGTGGCCAGCCGCTCAAAGCGCCTGATTCGTATTCAAGCCAACTTGATCCATTGGCGAACCTCGCTCGTGGTATTGCAAGTGCCCTCTCCAGTTCCCCTCATACGTCCCTCCCACTATCCCATGTCAAGGTCCAGATAACGCAATACATTCTTCCACATCAGGCGCCGCCATCCATCCTCACCGGTGCAAGCTCATACATATTGCGCTCTAAGCTTAGAGAGGCGGGAATGGGTCCTATCCTTGAACCTTATATCAACCTCAAAATTTCCGTCCATGTGGATACCCTCGGCAAGGTTGTCAAAGACATCACAGAGAATGGGGGTGAAGTCCTTGACCTTGCCAGTTCGTCGGTAGCAGTTGACGAAGATGGGGATCCGTATCCCTTGGATGGGCTGTATGTGCCTCCCGAGGAACTTTCGCCTTCCTCAACTTCTCTCAGGGTATCTTCATCCGCATCCGCTCTGCCACAAGCAAAACGAACAATACACGCCATTGCTCCGCTGAGTCGAATGTTGGATTATTCGACACGATTGCGCGCGTTGTCCGGAGGCCATGGTAGCTTCGACATGACGAACGCGGGATTCCGACAAGTAGCAGAACCTCGCAAGACCGAAATATTGAGAGAGATTGGACGCGCTTAATACATATAACGACATTTATACTGGTCAATATCATCCTAGAACAATTCCCTTACTTCATCCGCATCTCCAAACAATACCGCTCCATCCATATCGTCATCATCGTCAGCTGTGATAGCATGCATGTGGCCCGCTGCGTTGAGCGTTTGACTGAAGTTCATGAGGCCATCATCGCTATAATCATCATCTTCGGTTCTTGACATTACATCGTGGAAGAGAGGCACTGGAGGAAGAGTCCTTTCTCTTGCAAAGGGTGCTTCACTCGGTACCCTGTCGTACTCCGGAAAAAACAACGGCGTTTTTGCTCTCTGTCCTGTTATGACAGATCCGTTGGACGGAAGGAGCGATGGCTCCAAGCTTCCACGCTGAAATGACGTTCCAAGACCCACCGACTGCAGCCTAGTTTCTGCGCGTAAAGGTGGCCACGGCTCGACGACTATACAGAGACAATGGCCGGATATAGGGAATGATTGGTATTTGAGCTTGAGAAGGGGCTTTGGTTTCTTTTCTTCTTCCTCGACAACAAGTTCGATATCCGCCGTATCAGGTGAGAGGCTTGGTTGGTCGTTCGTGTCCCATCCAACGGCATCTCCGTCTTCGACGACAGGACTTGATTGGTCAACTTTCTCAGCCACTGGATCTTGTGCGAAAAGCGGTATGACTTACGCGCTGGGATCTCCGGAGGATCCTCCATCCGTTTCAGGAGGTGGAGAGTTCATGGCGATATCTTGATGCATATCCTCTACATCGACATCATCGTCTTCCTGATATGCATCAGTGATGATGCGACGTTGCTTTCGTACCGGGCGAGGCTCTCTTGGGATGGGATAAGCGTCATCCATGTCTTCTTCACTCTCCCCAGTGGACCATTCATCCTCGTCAAGATAGCTTTGAGAATTTTTGTCCTTTCCTTTAGACTTGGCACGTTTGCGCTTGCTTTTCTGGGCAGACACTTGGGTTCTTAATCTTTTCTTTTGGGGATTCCGGTCTGCAAGTCGCGGAGAGGCAGGCTTGGGAACTACTTCCGGACGAAGCGGCGCAGTGACAAAATACCTAGACTAAAGATCTCATTAATTTTTGGAGGCTGTTGGGTCGACACGTTTGCCTACCTTGAGGAGAACCGTGAGAGGCTCGGTCTTCCGAAAGAAATAAGCAAACTGGTAGGTTTCTGTGATGCAACTCCATGGGTGAACAACGACCAAGCCAGCGAAGTGTATACGGACCTCCACGGTGAACCTCCACGGTCCCTCGTTTATTACCAGGCGCAGCTCCTGGGCCAAAGTGAACATCCTTCTCTGCTTGAAGCTTCGGGATGACTCTGCGAGAGCTGGTCAACAAATTCGGCGCGCCACAATAGCAAATGCCAGCGTCAACGCACAGTGGTCTCAAGTCCGCAAGTATATGTTGTAGGACTACATCCGACATCCAATCAATGTGCCGTTCATCGAGGTAAAGCTGGTCAACCATACATTCGTCAGGTTGACGTGCAAGACACGAAAAGAATCGCTGACGAATAGTGGAAGAACGATATTCGTGGATATGCGCAAATAGTACGCGTTCCTTGGCCTAGGGGTCATTATCGTAGACTGGAGTTTGGAACTGACGAAAGCCTGTTCAAGTCAGGAGACGTTGTCGATGATGCCGTGACGGAGCTCAGCGGTTCAACTCAAACTTGATCACAAATTCCGTAACAAAGACCATTGCATAATTTCAAGTTGCAACGCACGAAGGTAATTCGACTACTAGCAAAAAGATGAACAGAACAACTTAGCACTATGTGTACATACAACAATATTTGCTTCATCGAACGTGACTAGCACATTTACACATAGTTAATATCAACACCAGGGCCCGAGATGATGGCCTTGATGACGCCCTTGCCGTCGTCACTCTTCCCATTACGGGTGGTTTGGAATGCGAGAGGAGAGTTCTCGAACGAGAAACTGGTGTAGAATATTGTCAACACGGGACAAGAGGACTCGCGCAGAAACTGACCGGTGTGAAACTAAAGGCTTTAGGTCTACCTTGCCTTGAGCAACTAGAGCAATCGCCAACGGATAGTCTCCAGGCTGCACCCAATCAGTTTTCAGGAAAATTTGTACAAGATGAAAAAAACGAACACCGTAGCGGAAAGATCCTTTCATAAGTAGTTCTTTCACGATCACGGCACTCATGTCAATGGTGATGTCGGATGGGCCCATGCCAACCTTGAGGAAATGAACCATGAATAAAATCACTATCAAATAGTTGCACGTTCCAGAATTCACCTGCACGTACGTCCCTCCTGTTTTCACGATGCGGATACCAGTCTGAATGGAAACCTCAGCGCCGGACGCGTCGACGACAAGATCGATAGCAGTAGGACCGCGCTCTGCGATACCAAGCTGCTGCCTCAGCGCTGCCGCTGAGCGGGTAGAGTATGCAATTCGACTCTCGTCCTGTGCCACCGGGGGAGGCTGGTATACGTCTGTGGCAGCATAGGATTTCGCGAATTCAAGACGACCCAATACGATGTCGATTGCGATAATACGGGAAGCTCCAAGGGCCTTCGCGACAGCCATGCAGAGGATCCCAACAGGACCACAACCGAAGACAGCAATCGATTGATTAGCCCTGAGGTCTCCGAGTTTCGACACTGCATGGACGGCGACAGACAACGGCTCCATCTTGAGTGGTTGAAGTAAGTCACCGAAAGTCATCCATGTGTGCGGACTCTCACCATTGCACCATCTTCAAGGGTAAGATGAAGGGGGAGGGGGTAAGCAAGATCTGAGGGAACGGCATAATAGCGACCGAGCGTGCCATCATGGGGCGGGGTAGCGGCAAACTTAACGTTGGGGCATAACTTTGCAAATGAAAAGCATCAACCATCCGTATCGGTGCCACGGAGTGGATAATGACCTGGTATCTCCCCTCCTTGCAAGCATCACACTTTTTACATGTAGCGCCAGGCTCGATGGCAACACGGTCACCTGGTTTGAGGTGGGTTACAGAAGATCCAACTTGAAAATTTAATGGTCGACATCCGTGACTACTGTTCGATGATTAAGGCAATACCTTTGGAAACGACTCCAGACGACTCGTGGCCGAGTACCTCAAGGGTAGGAAACATTAGCACGCGAAACGTGGTCTACACATTATGGGACAACGAACCATGTCAGATCCAGGTAGGAGTACATAATCCCCTATCCTTCCGTGCACGAGGAAATGAATCTTGAATCAAAAATGAGATGCGATCAGAAGCATCGTGATTAATTGTGATGTTACATCAGATCCACAGATCCCTGCAGATTGCCATAGATTAGGCCAACGGGAGGTGAGTAAGAGTTCAGACCCACCGGTCTTCTTGACTTCCACGAGTACATCGTGAGCACCGACTGACTTGGTGGTTAACGTATGTTTCTAGACGGCGGAGGTGTCTTGAACTCACTTTCTGGGATTGGGCGTGGCTCGAATTCAGTATGGTGAATCTTCTTGAGAACGAAAGATGTGTTGTCTGAGAACGACATGGATGATTAGCGGAATGAGGGGAAGCAGGGACAGAGACAGAGGGACTTTAAGTTGGCTATATGTGTACACGGGCTCAACGGTCCGTGTACCTGCTCAGATGACTCCAGGCAGAGCTAGACACGCTATATTACATGCAGATGGCGGCCCCTACTAGTACCAGTGGCCGAAGTCAGAAAGATCCAGATAGTACGGCGCTCCGTAGTATGAGTCTGGCCCGGCCTCAGCCAGCCAAGCTGGGCCAGGCCAATATGAAAGGCCCTCATATTGGCTGGGCATTGTGCCTAATCTGGTAGGTGATTCACACACCTCTATTAGATCGGCTTTCGCGGAGATCAATTGGACAGTGCATTTTCGACCTCATCCTCCCGCCATTCTCGTTCTCGAGCCATATGAGGCCTTGAGGCTTAATCTGACGCGCGTGAGTGTTTGAACTAAACGGTACACACGTACAAATCCCCGATGGAATACCAACTCTCTACGTACCTTTGAGCGGGGAGGACTACTTTAGATCCCAAGATGAATGGTTACGACAAGATTGCACTTCGAAACCAGAATTATCACACATCCAGAGATGTTTTTGGTATCTTCAGGACACTCTCCAGGATCCTGCAGTTCGGGGTCTCAGTCTACCGTGTTGGACAAATTCACGGTCGCATCGGAGGATCTACTGGGTGGCCATGAGAAATGGAATGGTTCCACTGCCGTTGGGAAAGTCGAGGTCGAGAGAGAAACACCCCTGCGACGGCGTGGCACGCAGCTGCGCGATTTCATCAAAAGTGAAACACTTTTGCAATAATGGCGAGGAGGTCCACGTAAGACTTAGCCTTGATTGGTGTGATTATGCATTTTCACAAGCAATTGGATGAGTATTCCCTTGGATGAGACCGCTTGCTTAGCTGGTGCGAAGACGAGGAGACTTGTATGGTATTAATGCGGATCTGCGGCGGAAAATGTCGAAACTGTTCACATGAACATGGGGAAGTTGTGTGAAGATGGGTAGTAGCCGATTAGATTATAGATATGATAGATAACCGATCGACTCAGGGCAGGCGCCTCGAATATCTCAAAATCACGCCTGCGCGATCTCCCTCTCAACTCACTCTTTCTTTCCTTCTTTATCCTTCCCTCATCCAAGATGGTGTTGTCCAGCGTCCTTGGCTTCCCTCGCATTGGTGCTGCACTCCTACTCGTTGGATCTGAATCTCCACTGACATAACCTCACCCAGGTGCAAACCGTGAAGTTAAAAAGGCCGTCGAGGCCTACTGGGCGGGCAAGATATCCGCAGCTGACCTCCAGAAGGCTGCTGCTGATGTTCGAAAGACCAGCTTGAGCAGCCTCAAGGAACGCAACGTTGACTTGATCCCCAGGTTTGTTGTTCGTTTCCTTAGTTGGTCTACATACTCATTCTTGGTCAGTGGAGACTTCACGCTCTACGATCACGTCTTGGATCACTCCACAGCTTTCAACGTCATCCCTAAGCGCTATGTTGGACTTGGTCTATCCGACCTCGATGTATTCTTCGCGCTGGGTCGTGGCCGTCAAGCCGATGGTGTTGATGTCCCCGCTTGTGAAATGAAGAAGTGGTTAGTAACTTAATCCATACTACTTTGTTGCTATCGCTCAGTTACCACTGCCTTGCAGGTTCGACTCTAACTATCACTATGTTGTCCCAGAGCTCTCCGAGGAGACTGACTTCAAGCTGTTGTACAACAAAGCCCTTCAGGAGTATAACGAAGCTAAAGAACTGGGAATCACTACCCGTCCAGTAGTTTTGGGACCAATCTCTTACCTCGTCCTCGGAAAGGCTGCCAAGGGAGCGTCTACTAACTTCCAACCTATCTCCTTACTCCCCAAGATCTTGCCCGTCTACAAACAATTGTTGTCAGAGCTCAAGGCTGCTGGTGTCGGCTCGGTCCAGGTTGACGAGCCAATTCTTGTTCTTGACAAAGCCTCGGATCTTGACAAGCAGTACGCCACCGCATACGCTGAACTGGTCCCGGTCGCTCCTGAGATTGTTTTGACAACCTACTTCGCTCGTCTGGATTCCAACGTGAACTTTATCGCCAAGCTTCCTGTCGCTGGTCTCCACATCGACCTGACCCGCGCACCCGGACAGCTCGATGATGTTCTAGCAGCGATCAAATCTACCCAAATCGTTCTATCTCTTGGCGTCGTTTCCGGGAGAAACATATGGAAGTCCGACTTTACCGCCGCAATCAAGCAGGGCCAGAAGGCTATTGCCACTCTTGGACAAGATCGTGTCATCATTGCAACATCGTCTTCTCTTTTGCACACTCCTGTAACCTTGGCCAACGAGAAGCAGTTGACCGCACAGCAGAAGGACTGGTTCTCCTTTGCGTTGGAAAAGGCTGCGGAAGTCGCGACCATCGCTGCCGTCCTGTCTGGTTCCCAGAACCCGCAGGTGGCAGCTGCTCTGGAGGCGAACAGAATTTCCATCGCTAAACGTCGTGAATTCGAGCATACATCCGATGACGCTGTTCGCAAGCGTGTTGCCGCCATCACACCTGATATGTACAACCGCAAGAGTCCATTTGCCACTCGCCACGAGGTTCAGGCCAAGAAGCTTCAACTGCCCAAATTCCCCACAACCACCATAGGTTCTTTCCCTGTGAGTATTTTATCTTCCGCGACTGGAATGACGTCTTTTGACGACTTCCCCAAAGCAAACCAAGGAGATCCGTAATGCCCGTGCCAGGCTCGGCAAGGGCGAAATCACAGATGCTGAGTATGATGAGTTCATCAAAAAGGAGATAGAACTCGTCGTCCGCTTCCAGGAGAAGGTCGGGCTCGACCTTCTCGTTCATGGCGAACCAGAGAGAAACGACATGGTTCAATACTTCGGTGAACGGTTAAACGGTTTTGCCTTTACCCAGAACGGATGGGTTCAGTCTTACGGCTCTCGGTAAGTGGTCCAACTTGCATTGTCAGCTTGACCTGATGGACTTCTTGCAGCTATGTCCGACCTCCGATCATCGTCTCCGATGTCAGCCGTCCCAAACCTATGACTGTGAAATGGAGCAGCTACGCACAGAGCATCACCAAGCAACCCATGAAGGGCATGCTTTCTGGTCCCGTCACAATCTTGAACTGGTCATTCCCTCGTGAAGACGTGCCACGCAAGCTGCAATCTCAGCAATTGGCATTGTCACTTCGTGACGAAGTAATTGATCTTGAGGGTGCTGGTATCGCTGCTATTCAAGTTGATGAGCCAGCTATCCGCGAGGGTGTAAGTTGATTCGCAAGATAAACGCGCTCCGAGCTGTCTGACATCTATACTAGCTGCCCCTTCGTAGCTCTGACTGGGACGAGTACCTGGAATGGGCTGTTGACACCTTTAAGCTCGCTACAGCGGGTGTCCGTGATGAGACTCAGACTCACTCCCACTTCTGCTATTCCGACTTCGGCGACATCTTCCCGTCTATTCAACGTCTTGACGCTGATGTCATTTCTATCGAGTTCTCGAAGAGTGACATGAAATTGTTGCAAACCTTCAAGCAGTACGGGTACTCCAACCAGATCGGTCCCGGTGTCTACGACATCCACTCTCCACGTGTTCCCAGCGAACAGGAGATCAAAGACCGTCTCAAGACCACCCTTACTATTATTCCGGCTCATTTGACGTTCGTCAACCCCGACTGTGGTCTGAAGACACGCGGTTGGAAAGAGACAGAAGGTACACCGTTCCCTTCATCTACGCCTCGAAGTAGACTGAATAATCTTCCCAGCTTCTTTGGCTAACCTGGTCGCTGCTGCTCGCTGGGCCCGCGCAAATGCTTAATTCTCCATCATTGCGCTTCAACAGCGCCCATGAAGTGGTTAATTTATCAGGGCCTTCTCGCGTTGGGGGGGCTTTGCACTTGACCTTGGGTAGTTGTGTTGCGATTATATTATGTCCGGTCCGGTGGGAGCATCGAGAGGACAGCGCAGATGGATGCTGCTTTGTGGGCCCGTCAGGTGTCTCCTTGGGGGGCAGGAACTTGACATGGTTTTGAGCGTAGTAGTTGGATTTCAACAATCCTTAATTGTAGTGTATCTTGACCTCAATGCAAGCTTGATTCCTATACCTTCAGAAATGCCTTACATAGATGCCGCAGCGGGAACGTAAACTCACCTTACTCCATCGGGAACTCGGGATTGCACCGAGGATGTAGGGCCTTCCGGGAAACTTTTCTGCGACGGAGAATACCATTACCAGTCGTACGTTATCATTCAGCTCTATCGATAGGGCGGTAAATATCTCAAGATCCGGAGGATGATGATTGCCATGTGAAACGAATGGAGTTTATGCAATGTGTTACCAATATAATAGTTGTGCGGGATAAATGCAAAACGGTGTCAGGCGAGTCGAATGTGTAGATATGAGTGAGCTAATGTTAATAAGTTAATCAGTGGTCGTTAATCAATTCGCCATGCAGAGTCGAGTCTCGTATATTCACTAGGGAATCTGCTGACGAGCGATGCTCTCCCTGCCAGGGAATTCTAGGTCAAGGCAAAGTGAGGCAGAAAAAAAGAAACTCACACTCGGGAGTGGTACACTACGGGCCTCGTTCTTTCCACGGGCGAACATGCTGAGCAATCTTGGTCGACCCTGTTGACGCTTTCCACCAAGATCTTGTTCAGGTGGATCTAGTTCTGCGGCTTCCGGTTCATCCAGGAGCGTCGCCCCGGTCAAGCTATTGCACAGAGCGAGGGTACTAGGAGCACCCCCACTTGAAGACGATCTTCGGTGCGCATCCCGTATCGTGGCGTCGGTAATGTTCTTCTTCCCTCGAAGAATAAACTTCTTGGACGAGTGGCGGGAGTCATTCTGCGAAGCGTTTTTCGATGGAATTAGTTTCGTCTTCGAAAAGAGTTCACGAGCAACTGGGAGTACTGGGACGAGTGGTTGGTGGAAGGCCATGCGGACCCAGCCTCTCCAGGTGAGATCGCTGGGCAAGAATTGATCGACCAGTTCCTCAAACTATGACGAATGGATAAACAATCATGCAAGATAAAGAAAGATACATACACTCCAAGTCTGGTTGCGGAACTCCAATGTATGGGTACGAATCCGTGCATCGCGACACTCGAAGGACTTCGCCTTCATGATACTTAGCAGGAGTTCGATGCTGGTTGAAGAATTGAGTCAAAGCAACTCAAAATCGCCATGTCACAGACCTCGAGATTTTCACTAGAATGAAAGTTTTCTGAGAAGAACGTGTTTTCATTTCCACAGCGTCATCTTTTCCAGGTCGGCCTTCTCGATTGACCTTCCTAATACTCCAGGAATCCTCGTTGACGCTTAAATCTGGTGTCGCAGCTCGACCAAAGGAAATTTCGACCGGTGTCTTCGAGGATTCAGCAGCTGCGCTACGTAGATCGGTGAATGATCGAGAGGGTCCCAGTTTTCTCAGATTTGGCGCAAGCCTATTTGAATCCAATGATCCACGCGGTTTTTGCAACAACAGAGCAGACTCCAGGGAAGATCTGGGGGGAGGCTGTTCCGAAGGACGATGCGATTCAGGTAAGTCACGAATCATGCACTGTGTATCCGTCTGATTCCTCCCTCGCCGAGCGGGCCAGACATATTCCATGATACGCTGGCCAAGGCGAGTATCGAGTTGCAGACGGATGGGATGAAAGTCGAGTTGGAACTTCTCATAAACCGTAATCCCGCCGACAGGTGCAAGCACCGCCCAATCAGCGTCGAGGAAAAGAGCCCTCTGCACATACAATGAGAGCCGTTCAAAATGCTCAAGAATGGAAAATACCTTATAAAGTGGGTGATTAGACGGTTCCTCGTATTTTGAGACGATTTCTGTCCAAATTGCATTTGGAGATCCATCGAAAGCCTGTAGGTCACCGACCGTCAAGCGGTTGACAGTGGAACCATCCTGCTTGCTCAACCACGAAAAGTCTATATTGCGCACAGCAAGTTTCGCGAGCAGCTCTCGGTTATCGTCCAGCATTCTCCAGGAGATTTCTGACGAAGAGGCTTGTAGAAGAAGCGCGGATTTGTGGTCTGAACGACCGTCAGTCCTGCTCTGAGCCAACCGGATCGCGTCAAAAATCAGGTTAAGCTCTTCCACTAGCAGGAAGATGTGAGCTTTGAGTTTGAGGATCTGCAACACCGTCTGGGGACGGTTATCCTGCATTTGGCGACTGACATCGTTGTGTGTCTCGAGCACGCTCCTAAGGCGACTCTGAAGATCGGAGACGACGCTGGCAGCAGACCTTGAATCCGTGAAGTCATATGCAAAAAGTAGCGTTTCCAGCTTTTCCAGCCGTGCTTTATGGGCGACATCTGAAAACAGGACCAGATGCGTGATGATATTGGAAATAAACTGGAAATGCCGATCGTTTGCCGATACTGTGAAGCGGGGAACATGGACTTGCACCAAGTCCTGGTTTCCAAAGTCAGAAATATATACCAGGACTACGTTGAATACTCAACGGTGTCGTTCTGCAGATGTGCTTGCCTTCCTCTCTGTGTGTGCTCCGACTTCGAATAAACGGCGGAAGCGACATTATTGCGAAGTCTGAGCCGATTAAACCGGTCATATAGGCAGTTAGCGTTGGTTTGAGGAACGATGCGGTCGAAGGAATCGCTCTCGCAACGATAATCAAGTAGCACCTCCAGAGGAACCGAGCCGCTGTCGTATGGATCGGAGTCGGTTGGGCAGAATGTCTGAAGACCATCTAATGACGTGTAGTTCCTTTTCGGAGATTGAAAAATCAGTCAAGCCTTCTGTGTACGAAAATTTTGTACCTGTGCATAATATGGCCACTGATAGGATCTTCCAAGTTGGATGCATCCATTATTTTGAACACTTGCAACTTCGCCTGTACTGCGGCAAGAATTACGACCGATTCCGTATCAACGTTAGGCGAGGGATCAGTGCCTCGCAAAATGATTTGAGGCTTCAACAAGAGGCAGAAGTGCCTCTTCCGGAGAACAACACCATCTTCCCATCCCTCTAAAGGCTTGACGTCGGCTGGATCAGAGGTAACATCTGTTTGGATGTCCAGCGATGTGCTACCTCGTCCTCCAGTCAACATTCTGCGCAAGGCGGAAGCGGCTGCTTGTGCGGCACCGGCAGAAGCCTTAGATTTCACAGTACTGTGACCAGCCACCTGAGGAACCATTGCCTCGGCTTGGTCTCGGATAAATTTGACAGCACTGTCGGTCGTAGTCAGTATAGAGAAGATATACAGCTGCAGTCACCTACCGAGTCGC
>JBBPSC010000240.1:0-23782 GCA_038093395.1 Baorangia bicolor
ATATCTTGTGAATCGTGTAGCTGTCCGAACGAAGCGCGACGCGTTGCGAGGGCGTGAGTGCCGTGACGTCAATGTCAGAGTCAAAGTCGACGACTGCAACCACAGCGTGAGCGATTAGAGGATAGTCAAAGAGCGTCCATACGCACTGTACTTTCCCTCTGGCTGGACCTTGACCAACACCTTTTTCTTACCCATCACTTTGACGATTTCACCCACATAACTCGCCGGCTCGTGAAGCAACTGCAACTCTTCCCGAAGCAACCTCACTGCAACACCATTTTCGTCACCCACTCGCACGCAGAGGGGGATCATACGTACCTCGGGCGTTCAGCGCATTCCGCTGTGCCTCCAAGCGGCGTAGATTCTGTGTCTTTTGGTTGATCAAGAGTTCCGCGGATTCGATTTTGGCTTGGTAGTAGGACTGAACGCCGACGGGCGGTTTCTGTGGACGCGTGGGGACAGGCATGTCGTGGGGGGGTATGAAAGTAAAAAGTGTAACGACCTGACTGCTTTGCGTGACGCAAGCGTCCACACGTAAAGGAAAATTCCCACGGTCCACCGAGGTATGACCGCCCCGGCTTGCTCAGGCGACACATGTCAGGAAACCCGGTGAGGGGGACGTTGCTGATACGGACCCTTCCTTTCATCCCGTTACCTACACGGCGTTGAGAGTCGAATCACATATTCTAGTTCTAATACCGAGTAAGCAGTACTACTCGACGAGTTTATAGTGGTTGCAGAAATTGACATGGCTGGATCATATATACAATTACAGTGAAACGGGGGTATATTCGCCCAATGCACGAGGGAATGGCGAAGATCAAAGCGAGCTGTCGACCCCCGCAGGCGCTTTTGCGGTCGTCCCGGGTCTCGCATCAAAGGGATCAACCGTCTCCCGTCCTCGCTTAGACGACCGAGAAAGCGCTGAGGATACAGGAACATCTTCTTCAATGCTCGCCGACGTGATGCTGTCTAGTGTCTGCGCATCACGGGAAGTAGGGTTATGACCAGACCTTGCCCACACCGGGCTCCCAAAGTCGCTTTCGGTCAGTTGTTGCCCTTGAAGAATTCTGCCCATGTGTCTCGGAAAAGGGTAGACCTCCCCTCCGAATGGCAAGTAACTTCATCACTAAAGGCAGTGGCGAATCTGTAAAGGTATTTTCAATCTCTTGGGGGGGTGTCCAAATTGCGCCGAGACGCTATGCCAACGTTCTTCGGCACGACACCGAGGAAATGACATAGTCGAAGGTACGATTTGTAGTCTCTGACATAGAGCTGCCCAGCGAACACATTGGGCTGGTCGATCAGACCCCAAGGTGGCGTCCAGTTGTCGGGCACGGGGGGATCGAATAGAACATGAGATCGTCAGCAGGCCTCATACGCTCGGATATGCGGGGTGTGTACACATGAAGGTGGACATGTTTGCTAACCCTGATATCTGGCATCAAGTGATCAGCTTCGAATGGACTCAGAAGTACGAGTACTCGATCAGGATCTCTTTTTCCAGAGAGAACCCACTGAACACGGCGCAGATAGTGATCCATCCTCTCCTGACACGATACAGGTTCAATTGTCTTTAAAAAATCCATGGTTGCTAAGACGATGGGGCTCCAGACGTGTGCTTCGCTCATAGCCGCAGAACTGCCTTTGAGAGTTGTGGAGACGGGATGAAAGGTAATCGGGGGATGACACCAATCCTCACAAAGGCAGCAACGTCTGGATGAAGAGAATGTCTCACCAGTGTTGCATAGGGCGGCCACCGCTTCACCTCTCGCTCTTTTGGGTTGAAATGGTGCATAGAAATCGGCTAGCGATTTGAGTTCTGGCCGAAGCCATGGCATCCGCTAATTGCTCTCGCGTAAGTTCATTGCTGCAGAAACGAGGCCAAGCATCGTATCAAGAGTTGTGGTTGATGCCTTGTTGCGCCCAGTAAGGAGCTCGCTGCTCAATGTCAGTCCAGGTCTCATGTATTGCCCAACGCAAGATGTCGGTTGTAGTGACCGGGATATTCTGATCCTCTTTGGCTGCAACAGCGCGGATGCTCCGGTCGACTTCAAGAGGTGCGAAAAACATGACGGAATGACCATGGCTGAGTTTGCGCATGCGCATGCAACCTACGTGCCAGAGACCGTGAGTTCATGAAGAAGTCCGGTGGCTTGCTCCGAGACGCCTTCACATGGGCCCGAGGCAAGTAAACGAGTAAGCAAGAAGGATATAGTGTCCATCATCACCCCATCCAACGAGTGGGCTCTAACTCTCAACCTCGTCCAGAAGGGCATAGCAAAAAGATGATTCTTGAAGCTCCTGATGCCACACCCACTCTGCTGTACCCAGGTCGAGTGGTCCAACTTGAGAGGTCGCCTGAGCGAGCAGGAGATAAACATCATGACGATGAAAGTTCAGGGTTCTACTGCGTAGCGCCTGCAAGATGTTGACCCATTGCAGTGAACCACCACTCTGCAAGTGTCCAAAGGAAATGAATTCATGCGGGGAAAAATCGCCCGGACATTCCGCTCGAGCAACCATGACACCGTTGGAAGTATGAGACGTCGCGACTCGCGAGATATGTCCCACCGCCGAAGACCATCCGAAGAAAAATAAGTAAGGCAGACTCGGCCGGTGATGGGTGATGTCCAGTGCTTGACAAGATAAAGCTGCAAGTGGGAAATATTGGCAAGTGAGACAGAATCTCCTCTGTCTTCTCCCTGTTTAAGTTGTGCAGTGGAACAAGAGCGGAAAGACTGTAGAAGGCGGGCAGTACCAGAGCGCCAGATATGAAGAGATACCGGACATTGCAGTTCAAGCACAGTAATCTTGGAGTCTGGAAGGATGATGCATTGGTCTTTCCTCATATCGTGCCAAGGATCTATGGGCCGGGAACAATGGGGATGGAGGTTGAAACGTTGATGCATGAAGCGCAACATAGACACCTTGTAACAAATACGTCCGAGACCACCATGGTCAAGGGAACCTTGATCAGAAGCCAAATTGACGACCGAAAGTTAACCATGATTGGAAATCGGCATCGTAATAAGAGTAAATCCATCATTAACTCATTTTCAATCGGCCATAACTCAGGCCTCAAGCCCCCCCGGCGCGAGTCTGTATTTCTCAAGCGTTGATTTTACTGTATTCCGCGAAGACACGTCATGATACAGATGGGCTACAGGAGACGACGACACACCACGTACGAACCCCCCAACGTGTCACGAGGTCCGAGGTCTGAACGAGCCTGTTCGGTCATCCTCTGCTGCTTGGGGCCTAACCCCGGTACGCCAGGGTATATGGAGCCTGAAAAAGCACACGCTCCAACTTCCAGGGCAGTTGTCACTGCCTGATCAGCATCGCGACGTCGCAAAGGCCGCAACCTTAGGTCGACTCAATCAAGCAGAAGAAAATATACAATACGCTGGGTATACTAAGCTTGAGGCTTACGGTCCCGCATTTTCACCAAAATGGCCTCGTGGAGGAGGTCCGGGCGTGGAAGCTATTCTCAGTTAGAGAGTAACGAATCTAACGACGCAATTGTCTCTCAGCTTGCTCAACAAGACAGGGTCCCCTGGTATAGGAAACCCAACCTCCGACTCTTGTACCTCTTGATGTTTCCGACCTGTTTGGGAGTGGAGATGACTAGTGGGCAAGTGTTTCTCAGTACATCTTTGATGGCGCATTGCTGATGTGCAGAAGCTTTGATGGGTCCATGTTAAACGATCTACAAGCCGTACCTTCGTGGCTCAAGTGTGAGGCAGTCCCCCGGCTCATACTGTAAGTGGTTGACTCGGACGGCAGATTATCACCATCCTCGTTCTACCTTGCTGGGTCTTGTGTCTGCCATGTATCCACTGGGCGCCCTCGTTTCCGTTCCCTTTGTCCCTCTTGTTGTCGATAAGTTCGGGAGGCGATATCCGATATTCATTGGGAGCATAGTGGTGATAATCGGGGGTGTTCTACAAGGGTCTGCATCGAATTGTAAGTGATCAATGTGTTTCAAAACTCCAGGACGCTTTTCATCTTGAACCCAATAGTGACAATGTTCATCCTTGCTCGTTTTATCCTCGGATTTCCCACCATCTTCTGCATCGTAGCTGCCTCTTCTTTGATAGGAGGTACGACAAAGCGATTTTAACTTGTCTATTAGTGATTAAACTATTTGAAGAACTCTCACATCCCAAGGAGCGACCAATTATGGGTTCACTTTTCAGCACCGGTTACTGGGTTGGTAAGTTGAGATCGTGATCAGCTATGGAAGGAATTAAGTTCATTCCTCCTAGGCTCTATGGCCGCCGCCGGAGTCACCCTTGGGACGTTCGCCATGCCCAATAATTGGGGGTGGAGGATCCCATCTCTCCTCCAAGTAGTGCCTAGTCTACTTCAAGTCTCCTTCATTTGGTTCCTCCCAGAGTCTCCTCGCTGGCTCGTATCAAAAGGAAGAGGGGATGAAGCGTACACCATTCTTGTGAAATACCATGCAGAGGGGGATGAAAACTCGGACTTTGTCAAGGCGGAGTATGATCAGATCGAGGAGACGCTGAGAGCAGAACTGAAGAACGCACAGATGAACTGGAAGGAAGTATTGTCGACGGCAGGGATGCGAAAGCGAGTCATCATCGCATCCTTCCTCGGTCTGTTCACTGAGTGGAGTGGCAATGGATTGATTTCGTGAGCTATCCCAGCTACTCTCGCCTTCTGCTAGATGGTCCGCCTATCGTGTTTACAGCTACTTCCTCTCCCCAATCTTGGACAACATTGGGATCCACGACAACCGGACGAAGAACGTTATTAACTTCACCATGACCGGTTGGAGCCTTGTTAACAGTACATACCTCTCGTTTATAGTGCCCCGATTCCCGCGACGGAGAATGTTTTTGGTAAGTAGCGTGTAATCTCGAATTACTTCTGGTACCGCTGTGCTAAGCTCTCCCTTAGACGTGCGCTATCTCTCTCTTAGTTGTCTTGGTTGCTTGGACCATAGCTAGTGCAGAATATGCGCTGACTCACAGCCTGGTCTCTTCTCAAGTAGTGCTATTGTGAGTATTACCGTTCATTGAAGAGCGCAGCGTTTCCGTTCTCACCATGTGTTCTGTAGCCTCATCTTCTTGTACAGTCCGGCATATTCCTTAGGATTCCACCCCCTGAAATACAGTAAGCTTTAGGACATCTGTTTCATCATGAACCTCTTCCTGACGAAATGGATAGCTTTCTTGGTCGAGCTTTTCCCTTTCCATGTTCGAGCCAGGGGTATTACTATCTACCAGTGGTGGAGCAGCAGTGCAGGGTTCGTCACCCAATTCGTGGATCCTATTGGAATGGAGGCAGCAGGCACGTTCTTCACTCAGTTTATCTGATTTTGGACTCTGATGAAAAGTGGCGGGGCACAATAGGTTGGAAATACTATATCATGTGAGCTCCCCTTTGGAAAGTGCAAACGGGCGTGTGCTAAAAGACGTTAGCTATTGCGTGTGGATTGTTTTTGAGGTCGTGTTCATCTACTTCATGTTTCCGGAGACGTCAGGGCGGACTCTCGAGGAGCTGGCATTCTGTAAGTGCTGAGGCTCAAATGTTGGTTGTTTTTCACTGGTACCTCCATAGTGTATGAGGACGATCATAGGCTGGAGCTACTCGGGGATCTCGAGGTCGAGGCACTGCTCGCACATGAGGAGACAGAGACGCAAGATGTTATAGAGGTCAATTGAGAGAAAGTGTCCATGTTTAGAAGGGATGGCATGGAATTTTCCCGATTATGTATCATCGACCTTGTATATGAACCAACGGCAGTTTCTTACACCTTCGATCTCACTATGGGCGCTGAACTTTCTAATTTTTCACGCTCGGGCTATCCAAGAGACAGATGGGAAGTAGGTCAACTAGGTATTCAACAGTGGTCACCGTTAATGCTGACAAGGAGATGAAGTAGTATGCACTATCAGAATTAGAAGACCCAGGTGTTCGCTCCATTTCACTCTACCACCATCAAGATGGCAGTTGGACAAAAATACATTCATCTAGACCCCCTTGTAATAATTCACATTAGATGTTATAAATCCTTTCTAAAATCCTACCATAGAATTTTTTTTTCGTGATGGGATTCCTCCGCCGCGGTCTTACATCCTAGACAACGGTCTACGCTCGACCATACCACCGAGCCAGCGTGCCAAATAATTATATCCGCACGCGACTCCACTCCCCGTCATCTCGCTGTCATAAACATCACAGTTTCGGGAACATATACTTCTTTACTTACGTTCTATCCTCCCATCCATCCTTCTCATCGAGCCCGGTGACGATCCTGATTCTGATCCGGTGCCATCTATCTCTACGATCTCAGACCCCGATAGCATCGGGTGATATCGATGCGATCATCATTGGCGCACTGACGGGTGCCCGTCATACTCGAGCTTGTCCTGATAACGCGTTGGCTTCCATAGTCGTGTAAACCAGTCTTTGGATTTGAATTGTTGGTCAAGCAGAGACGCAGATGCGCGGTCAAGCCAAGACCGGTCCTAGGTCGTCCGGTACATCTTTTGAAGATGCCGTGGCGCTCAGATCCAGATGTCCTTCTGATCTGTCCCGTACTGCAAAGTGAATAGATTTGTGAAGAGTTGTGGATGAGGAATATATCAAGGTTTAACCTTAATTGACCTGAGATTTTTCGGCGTTCGTGATAGGTTACTGGTATGAACGCACCGTTCAGCGGTGGTGCGGTCGATCGTGTGGATGAATAGTTGAGATGGTGTACAGCAGCAATACGCGGTCGAGGCAGCATGGACGCGTAAACTTTTTTTCAGCCACAGACGCGTCAACTTCTTGCTGTTGTAAACCCTTCTCCTAAGATAGTTCAAGTACTCATCGTGCCCAGGGTAAGAAAATGACAACCTTGCAAAGAACACCCCGCCGTACTCCGAGTCGTTGGCGACGGACTTGCCAGTGGGTTACCGGTCATGAGAACATCCGTGCAAAAAAAAAAAAAGGATCCGCGCGCAAGGCAAGCATTTTTTTTTTTTTGCGTCGTTTTCCTCGTCGCCTGAAGAAGAAGTACTTTCCGGCAGGTTCTCTCTCGCCTCGTGTCTATTACACAGGGGCACCCACAATGACACTCGACGACAACCCATATTTTTTTATTTATTTGCCGTGCCACGCGGTGTGGGCAGACGGCTCCCTTCAAGTTCGCCGAGGGAGGCCAACTCACGTTCATCTCCGAGGTCTAGGCAGTGCCAGTGAGTACCGTGACTCCGAGGGGCAATGCACGTACACGGATCTTACACCAAGTCCTCAGGTTCGTCGTGTTTTGCAGCGTTTGGCGGCTGGGAATATCATTACAGTATTATCATTTGCTACGTGTTGCTCCGTCCGACATGTGTACGGCCGAGCACGAGCACGCGCCATGGGTATGGGTATAGGGGTGTGAGCTCGAGGAATGGACAAGCGGGTCCACATTGCATCCTCAAGGCCTCTTGCTCAAGGTGCCAATCCTCATCCCTTGGTCTCGGCCGATAATTGCGTCCGATGCACATTCCCGTCGGTGGCGAGGCGAGTACGTTGCATATTACACCAAGTGACATACGTACCGTGGGTCGAAACGTGGACCATCCTCCATCTTCCCGCAGTGCGCGCGTTCCAAACCAGTGCCAATGATCGTGCCAAAGGCCCTGTGCCCAGGGTCGGCGCATACGGGATTCCAAGGACCGTGCGGCGTATGTTTATTTTATTTCCTCCGGACTGACGGGGAAGGAAAACTTGCGATCAGAGATACAATCAAAATGATAAACCCACCCGTGCAACGAGGACGACCTCTGTCCTCCCTTTCGTTTTCTCCGTGTCAGTCACCCCGAGCCGAGCGGCGATGTCAATAGCCTGGTGTGCCCGCACACACCGAAGCATTGATGAAAGCACATCACATGCCCCAACCCTACCCACTCGCGTTCGCCAGCTGACCTGTAATGCCCAAGCCCTCAATCCCGTCGTTTGATCGCCGAATCAAGAATCGACGCCGGACCTCGGTAGACATATGTGGTCAAGGAAGGATCTTGGACTCGGGAGGCGTCACATGCACATTGCGCACCACGCGCTTTGCCATTCGTCCGCGGTCGCGAATATCCCTCAAGTCTCGCCACCTTTTCTTTCCTTTTCCTAGCCTTTCCTTCTCCCCTCCTTTCGACGTGTTGAGCAATCGGCAGCCTGGTTCGAGGAGGGATGGAGGGGTTCGAGAATGTGTCGCTGCGTCATCGATGTGGTCCTGCTTCTGTGGATACGTGTTCACAGCCGATTGTTGGGATCGACCTCGTCCTTCACGCTATCACCAACCACAGCACTATCTGTCCCTCTGGCGGGTTTGGATCTCACAGCCACTCGTGGGTCACACTGCCCGATGTGACCCACAAGAGACTGCGGTCGACGTCCTCAACGTTCCATTTTCCCGACTTGGCACACCGGACACCAAATCTTATCCCCGCGGGACCACATGTTCCCAACGAAGGGCCTCTCCCCACTTCAGCCTTCAACACGCTATCGCTAGTATGACATTGACGGGACGATAACGTGATGGAGCGATCCAGGCAAGGTATCTATATATCTCTCCGATGCGCAACCTTCGGGCTCCCCTCATCCCCAATCCATACATCCCCTCTACGTCCAGCAACACGACTCCCGTCCGTTGTCTTCGCATTGGACTACCATACCTGGGTAGAGGTACCCGGGTGAGAGGAACATGTGCCACTGGAAATAGAAATTGGGATGCCTGTCCCGGAAACACGAGTGCGCAAACTCAATTCCGCATGTCTGAACGTTAACTTGCGCCCCTTGTTTTTTTGGGCCTGGCGATGGATCCGAGCCGTTGTGTCTTCTCGTGACGCGCACTCTTAAAAGGGTTTCTTGTGCAAAGAAAGCAGTGAGATGGCGATTGACGTAGGTATTACATAGTGCTATAAGCAATAGTTGTCAAATGGGTGAGTGACGCACAAACGTAGATGCGTATGTTGATTGCCAAAGATATGTAATACAGTACAGCTATGCTATAATTTGCAAAAGCCCAACTACGCCATCGATCTTGTTCTCGAATGGGTATCAAATCAGATAGGAACGACCAACCTCGCGCGCGCGCGCCCCAGGGGTTCTAACTCAAGGCCTCACGCCCGAGCAGAGAGGGCTAGGTCGTCACATGCGATACTTTCGTTTAAGGGCTGCCCACGAGAGAGCTGCTGCTCGATGGGAGGTGACGAATTGGTTCATATCGTGTTCGGGGACACGGTTGATGTCGAGTCGATTCCAGTATCGACAGAGGGTATAAACGATATCGTTTGCGTCGCGGTCTGAGCCACGTCTGTGTGGATGTGATTAGCCAAGTGAGCGCGCGTAAGGGGGTGAGGGACTTGCATCGACCAAGCCTTCAGTTTATCTCGGACAAACTCCGAGAGGGTCAAAAAGGGAATGCCTTTTATGTTCATGGTCGTGGAGGTGTCCAGCCGTCGCGGGCCATGCTCCCCAGCAGGCAAAATTTCGATCTGGGGTACATACAAGGATGGATGAGCATGGTGGCGCGCCACAAACAGGTGTGAGCTCACTTCGATAGCGGGTATGAGACGACGATAGGTGACATGCAAGCTGTGCAGACGACTGTTACAAGGGTGGGGACCATGTCAAGAGGAAGGGCCTCTACCGGTTGCTCCATGGTGAATGAGTCGTCGTGAAGTATTCGTTGTTCGCTACCGCTTGACGGACGCGGCGGTAGGGGTGTGTGGAACCACCCTCGACGATGCAAAAGATTTCCTGCGAATTTAGATGAGGACGAGGGGACGGAAGACGAGGAGAGAGAGGTACATCGCAACGGGGGCTGTCGGACATGACAGCGGTGAGTACGCTGCCGTGAAATGCATGCGGGATGGCGTGCATGTTCAGGAGCTGAGAGAGGGCGATAGCGGCCTCGAGGAGCCTTCGGGTTTCTGAAGACATGGGGAGAGGGAGGGGGAGGAGGGGGTGTAACGCGGGATGTCAGGCGCAGGGCATGGCAAAATAAAGGGATTGAGAGAAGAGCGTAGGGGCGAGAGCGAAATGGGATGGTATGTAATTAGTTCCGTGAGGGATGAGCGAGAATCCGGAAAAGAAGGAAGCTAAGGCGATCTCCATCTGATCATGTTACAGTTGATCGTTACCGAGCTCGTCGGCTTTGTCCGAGCAGGATTAGAAAGAAAAAGAAAAAAAAAGAGAGAGATCTATTGCGGGGCAGTTATAAAACATATCTTCCTTTCCAAATCAAGCCCGGGGTAACCCCCAGTGTTGTAATATTTCAAATCTCGGAAACATTGCCCTCTCGGTCAAATTCTTTTTCGTCCTTTTCCCTCTACCGTCACATTCCGGTCGGCGTTTCGTGCATGCCGACGTCCATCCGCAATGTAATGTCCATCTCTCGCGCTACTAGGTCTCTTGTCTTCAGTCGTCACTTGGCCTGGAATGCCTTCCGCAGACCCAACCATCGGGTCTCTCCCTCCCCGAGCGAGGAGGACGCGAAAGCAGCCATCCTCGAAAAGGTCATGAAAAGCAGGCTCCCCTCTGATCTCATGCTTCGTTGTAAGTGACCCACAGTCTTCCGTTCATTCACCCACCAACGCAACACGTTCCTAGGTACCATCATAGACCAGCAAGGTCTGTGTCTTTTTCTCCTACGCCACCACCTGTTGCCTTTGCTCACGACGTAATCGCATCGCCCAAGGTGCGGTCCAGAGTATTTCCGGACAGTTTAAAAGATCAGATTTATGCAATGAACACCGTTTGAACGTAAGTCTGTCAGGATACCATTCACTTGAGGACGTCATGTACCATCCCCGCTGACGTTTATTATGAAGCCTCGTGACCTGCGCAAAATAGACTCCCGCATACCAAACTTGGTTCCCACTATCCTCATCCGTAAAGAGGCCATTCTGGTCAGTTTCGCCTAGCCTTTCGGCTAACCGGACGTTTGCTCAACTTCACCAGATCAACATGTTACATATCAGAGCACTCGTCAAGGCAGACACCGTCGTGCTCTTTGATACTTACGGATCAAATGATTCCAGGCTCCACTCCGTATTCTTATACCACCTCGGGGTATGGCATCAGTGCGGCGATTGATCCCTTTAGCAGCCTGACTTCTCGACAGCACAATCTCAAAGCCCGTAGTAGCGGTGCTCCTTACGAATTCAGGTGAGTTAATAGCCTACTAACCTACAACGTTGTCCAATCTGCTTTAATATCCATCAGAGCAATAGAGTCCATTCTTCTCTCCGTTCTAAGCGCACTCGAAGCTGAAGTTGTCTTCATCCGGAACCTCGTTGGGGGACTGTTGGCTGAGCTTGAAGACGATATTAACCACGATAAATTCAAACGACTCCTTCATTACTCGAGACGCCTCGCTGCTTTCAAAAATCGTGCAACTTTGGTATGACTCTTGGATGATATCTCCCTTTCTCGTTTCATTACCGTCTACAGGTCCAGGAAGCTCTGGAAGAAGTTCTGGAACAGGGTTGGTCTTGATCATTGTCGGTGCCCTCTCCCTAACATCACGCAGACGAGGACTTGAATGCAATGTATCTTACGGACAAGAAGAATGGCTCTCCCCGTGACATGCACGAACATGACGAATTAGAGGTCTTGCTAGAATTCTTTTCCAAGCAAGTCGAGGAAATCGTTAACGAGGCTGAGAATATGGAGGTGTGTTAAACTGTAAAATATGATTCTGAGTCTCAACCAATCGACATCACAAAGACCAATATCCAATCCACCCAGGAAATAGTCGAACTCATTTTAGACTCAAATCGCAATGCACTCCTTGCTTTGGACCTTAAAGTTTGCTCTTTCTCTTGACGAAACAACTTCGATGTACTTAGAATATAACAGGTCTCTATCGGAACCATGGGCCTTGGATCAGGTGCTCTGGTTGCTGGACTATTCGGAATGAATGTATGTGATTCTCATGTGCCATTAACCCTTTCTGTTTCGGGCTAATCGGCTCGATATCAAATATGTAAAGTTACAAAGCCACATGGAAGATATGCCATATGCCTTTGCCGCAATGTCAGTTGCCTCGTCCGCTATCGCGGCACTGGTCGCCTGGGCCGGCCTCTGGAGGTAATGAAGTCGCTTATCTACAACCTCCGCGTCATCCTTCTCATGTCCACTGTACTGCAGACTAGCCAAGATACGCAAAGTCGGCTTGACGAACCCACACACCAACAAACGTGTTACCGCTGATCCCAAGCCATGGATACCCTTGCCCTTGCGCCGCCGAAATCCCGATGGATGGTCGTGAGAATAGATCACAACCTGTCAACGTCTATTGTATCCAACCTTCGATTCTCAACTTGGCCCCCTCCTTATCGCGTTTCGCCATACCATTTCCCGTAGGCCACGCCTCTTCGACTGCTAGGGTCGGGGTCAGTGCGAGCGCGCGTAACTCATCGAGGTACCTACCACTCATTACATCTCCGCGCACGTACAGCATAGATAGACCAACACATTATCATTTGTCTTTTTCTAAATTTGCTTGCAGATCCTCTTCCGTGTCATTTCAAAAATGTAGAGGAAAGGAAGCGACAATATCCTAAGCAACGCCGATCATTCTTCCAAACCGCTTCATTTCTTATCTTCAGGAACACTACGAAACATGTTTGAGGTATCTCTTACTGCTACGAAGTTGAACGAATTCATTCCGTGGTCTTCTTGTTGAGATGCACGACCGGGGCTGAAATCACGCCGTGACTAGCGTGCCGGGAGTGGCCGAATCGGAATCTAAACTCCCAACCGTCACCGGCGTGCCGGAGGATGACGCGGTAGTTTATGCCGAGCGGGACTTGGATTCGGCAGCCTGTGACAGAACGTGACACCTTGTGACTTTTCGTGACTGACCAACTATATGGCGTGGTCAATCATGATCCATTGGAGACACGTTCGTTTTCGCCGGAGAGACCGCGCGCGCGTGCGCGAGAGAGAGCAAAACGATGAAGAACGAACGGTCATCTCCGTCAGTTCCAAGTCCACCATCGCCGCGGAACCAGAGATGGGATCATGTATACATATGTACAGTACCACGATTAGAATGAATTGTCGTCACGCACTACCGGCGATCGCCATTCACCATTCGTTATTCGTCTGTGAACGAGGATCAAAGTCCAACGACCGACGTTTCCATCCTGCGAGTTCTGAAGCTGAAAATCTGAGTACGGTTCAACGGTCGACGTTCACTTATCGTACCCCGGTTTCTTCCTATCTCCGTTACGTATGCGTCGCCCTCTGGTCGAGTGGCAGCATACTCGTCATCGTACTTATTAGGCTACGATAATGATAAGCTGCGCTCGCGTGTCGACGACCTTTTTGTGTCGTATCTTGTAGACGCCGGGAGACGCGAGAGTTGGACGTGCGAGTCTCGGATTGCGAGACGAGACGTGCTTTGACCTTGCGTTCACCAATTGAATAAACACTCTTCAAGAGGTTTTTTTTTTTTGGATGCGGGGATCAGTTACATAGGCAACGCCAAACGGTCAGCATCATCATCAGATCATCATGCCATCGGTCCAGTCCGAAATTCCGAATCCACGTTTTACGACCCGGTGGTTTCCTTTCCGCAGGTTTCCTATCACAACACAACATACAGCATGAAAAAAAAGCCCAAGCAACCCTTTGAATGGAATTTGAAAACGAGATTGGAGGGTATAAACGAGCGTAGATACGACGAACGTGATAACAAACATAGCGACTTGTGCGATGGCGCCATGGCGCAGTGGATCTCCATCGGAGTCATCGGACTATGTATGATAGCGTACCAGACACGTGCATGACACGCCATCGGCGCAATCATGTACCTAGAGTATCTGACACGGAGAAAAAGCCTAGTGGACCCACAGAGCACCACGAATACGAAACGTCTTATCATGACGGACAATGCAACACGTGCATCCTGCTTCACCAATGGTGACTCTTTTTTTTTTTTCCTTCAAAAAGACATGGAACGAGGTAGGAAAGCGAGGGTGGTCGATAAGCTACATCGAGGTGTATACATAGATATATAGGTCCATTCGTGTCCAGGATCAAAGGATCAATGCGTGGCTGGCGTGTGCCATCATGCTCTATGTGTGTATGTTTTTATGCGGATCGTGGACCGCGGCAGAGCATTGTTACGAGAGGGGAACCCTCGGTTCCCTCCCTAAACTTCCGGATCGACAAGCACGTCATGACATGCTCTGAACTGGGGATAGTGCACGACACGCCAAACGACCCAATCGTGCGTCCCGTCCAAATCCGGGAGGGGCGTATCAAACGGAATCAAAACCGAAAATCCGAAAGCAAAAGAGAAGAAGAGAAGAAAAAACGAGCAGGACCACGACTAGACCCAGGAGAAGGGAGGGCACAGCCCATATCTCAGTCTCGTTGTGGCGGGGGCATATCCGGGATCAGATAATGCACAGGACGTCCGTTCCCAAAACTCGCCTTGTGCACCAAGTCCGTTGGCGTCCCGTGCGCCGCCGCTCCCATTCCTGTTCCGTGTGATTGCGAAGACTCGGCACCCGCCGTAAACGTAGACACCGAGTCTGCGTTCATGTCTTCAAGCAATATCGAAGAATCGTACTGTGGGACGGGTTTTCGAGATGTACGCCGCGCGGCCACGGAGACGGCGCCTGTTGAAATGGAGCGGTTGACTGGTGTGGCTGTCACAGGTGAGAGGGCGTATTCTTCTTTGGTTTGAGTGTGCGTGGGGGACTGGGAAAGGCGGAAGAGGCCAGGGGAGGGTAAGGTGGGCATCGAGAGACGCTCGCTGCGACGTCGGATGGAGGTTTCCATCGAGGATCGAATCCGCTGCGCTTGTTGCTCGAGGCATTGATTGGATATGTGTAGAGAGGGTGCACGTGACCGGGAGCCTTCGCCCGCGACGGGGGTGGGGGGTTGGACAGAGTACACGGAGACACGACGGTCGTAATGTAGGGGTGTGTTCAAAACGTCAAAGGGTCTCGTGCCGGCAGAAGAGGCTGGAGAGATAAGCTTTTCCTCGCCCACGACGGCGACGTCTTCGTCAGAACCACCAGGAGTGGTCATCGCAGACACTTTCCCAACTGCAACATCTTGAAGTATGCCTCCCGTCGACTCTGAATGGGCATGGAAAGCGTCACCGGCGAGCTGAGTCACACCGCCTCCAGGTTGAACGCTCGAGGTGGTGGATTTGAGTGATCCCCATTTTCGGTTCTTGCTCCCACCACCTCCAAAGAACGGCCGTCTTCGTCTCCGTGACCACAAGCATAGCCCTGCGATGATAGCCACAGCTACACCAACCACGGCACCGACCACACCCCCCACAATACTGGCCACATCCGTGTTTGACTCTGCAGAGGCTGGGTGGGCACCAACACCAGGGGACGCTGTGGATGAAGCTTGCGGCGATGTACCCGTTAAACAGGCGACATTCGTTCCGTTCGAAATGAAGAACGGCGCAGAATTACTGCTGGTAGTCGGCGTGGCACCCTGTATTTCATACCAACCCTGCGTGAAATTGACAGAGGACCACGTCCAAGACAACGCAGAAGTGTTGGTATCCACAAGCTGCTGCTGAATCGGGGCACTGTTCTGCCTTGCCTCGATGCGGGACAAGACATCATATTGATCCACGTCAATGTTGGTAATGGACAGCGACAATTCAGCCTCTTTTCCGCTGTAATTCCATGAAATTAAGCCCGAGGTGCACGTTGTCATGTTATGAATGGTAAAGTTGAGACTACTTGGAGAAGACGAAGGCTGAGGCGTGGCTGAAGAAGTCCCAGATGATGAAGCTGAAGCTGAAGTCCCTGATGACGACGCTGGACGGGTGTTTGACGAGGTGGACGCTAGGTTACAGGTGAGACGCTTGAAGACGAAGACAAAGACGGCTCACTGCTTGGCGTCGTCGACATCGTTGTTGCCTTGGGCGTCGTCGACGTCGATGTTTGTAGAGAAACTGGACCGGGGCCTGGAGAAAGAGGTTGGATGGATATGGGTCCCTGCCGTGCCTCATGTACGCGAGCAGGCTCTGTGGCTGCGATCAATGTGGTGAAGTGAAAACAGGCACAGACCAACAGAAGCAAGGCTTGCTGTAACGTCATGTCGTGTGCTAATGAGAACACGTCTATCAGCGTTTCAGGAAGAAGTAGAAGAGAAAAAGAAGCAATGGGATAATTTACCAGTGTACTTGTTCGACAGGTCAGACACGCCAGCTCGTCCTTCAGAGCCTGTGGGCTCAGAGATGCTGGCCGACGGGGAGGAGCTACAGGGATGACTGTCTGGACGGGAGGCGAACTGGCAGGGTGGAGCTTGGAAGAGAACTCACAGCCTGTAGCCTTAAAACAGTAGCCATTTACGAGCCTTGTTCCCCACGTGCATAACGACCTGGATCATCTATTTCCGAGATGACAGATGCTATACACTTTATACACTGAGGATCATTGATGACTCTACTTAGGGTCTAACGTGCATGATATAGATACATACGATTATATAGTCTGGGCTAGGTCGATTCGCCTGCGTATACTGGATTGAGAAGACTCGGAGGGTGATAAACTTTGCGCGGCAACCACGCCGTTCCGCTCTTTTTTTATCCCAGGTACCTCTCATGCCAACCAACTTGAAACTGGTTGCGAGATGATGTAATTAGGAGCCCTGATTTTCGCCAGGTTCAATGGTCTAGTGGTTATGATTTCTGTCTTACACACAGAAGGTCCTGAGTTCGACCCTCAGTTGAGCCATGATTTTTTAATCTTACATTTGGCTTCGCCTGACGCAAGGAATGCTGCAGGTAGTTGTTTTTAATCGTAAGTTCATAGACTGTCCTAACTATCTCTTGATCTGTCCCCCTTCCGTGTCCCCCCACTTCGGAGACGTGCCGAGGTGCCGTCCGTCTGTTTTTCATTTTTCGGATGAAACATTGATTCAACGCAGCATACCACAAGTATATCTCTAAGAGTTCTATCTATTATTTTTTTTATCCGCTCGAAACCCACCTCCGAGACACATGACCCTCACCCCCCTTCCCGTCCCTCATGGAGCAATGTATGACAACTATACGTAGGCCGTACCCTGCGAACCAACCAACTATTGGAAGCGGTCATTACCATCGGTACTACTTACCGACCGTTTCAGAACTTGAATTCGGAATGCGATTTAGAGTTGAAGGCTTGAAGCTGAAGCTTGAAGCTCCGCCGGTCGACGAGCACACAGCCTCGTCAGGACTTTGCCGCCGCCGATCTGCAAAGACGGTATGTAGCGTCATCGCTGGACGACTCTACTACTTACCGCGGATCTGAGGTGTATGATTGGTGGGGGAGCTTACCGTCGCGTATCTGGGTCCCATGTGCTTACGCTCGGTATATGCTAATTCGTTCGGGACCCTCATACCCGGTGAAAGCCAGGGGGAAGGGGGTCCTATAGATGCCCAGCCAGATCTTGCAGGCGAAACTCTTGGGTTTTGGTATTTCAAATTGTAGCACGTCCCCCCTTGTCGGCAAGGTCGGTGGCGCCTATACACACGCCCACACACACACACACACACACGCTTGTCAGATCTCCCCCTTTCCTTTCGAGTTCCTTTGCGGTCATAGATGAGTGAAAAAGCCAAGGAAAGAGTCGCGTGCATGATCCGTCCGTAGCGGGGTTTGGTTATCTCGCCCTATTGGAACCTAGTGCAGACAGGCGGGTCAGACGGGTTGGCATATGGAGCCCATCAGCACTATCGTCACCAAGCTCGGCGGTATCTGTGCGAGTAAACCTGCATGTGGCTCACAATTGCACGGGCGTGGTCCCCTTCCCAACCCAAATATATATCCGCTACACGTCGTCTGCAGAGTCATCCCACGATCTTATTGTCTCGAGGATTCTGGGTACCGCAAACGGAATCAAAATCCTGGGTGTAACCCCTCAATTGATCGGTCGATTCGTCGGAGAACTTGGAATCCATACCCATCCTTGATCACGGTCCCCCGTGACCCGTGTCCCCATGGTCTCACGTCCATATGTTCGCGATGATTTTGTCCTTTCCTCCGAAACGCCTCTCCTCTGTTTCCGATAGAGATACACGCGCGTCAAAGCCGTCGCCGTATGCTTCCAGCGGTACTATAGAAACATGGAATTTCTCCAAGGAATTGTGATCTATTTATAGTTAGCAATCGATCGTGCTCAGGGTCGGACTCGGTTTGTCTCGAGACAAGCATTGATTTAGGGATTGTAGATAATGTAGGGATATCATCGATGAGATGTACGAACGACATTAAATCCAGCAGCAGGAAGGCGTGTGTACGTCCTAGAGCATCCAAGTCTGCGCAGGATCGCGAGCGTCCAAGAAAAACATGAGGGGAAAAAAAAAGTCATTACGAGTCGTGAACAGCACTTTCGTCGGCCCAAGGCGCTCTATATCGTGTCCGATGCGCATTCTCGGAGCTCCTCTTCTACAGCTTTGCGACCTTCCTCCGTGAGGATGGGTATGCCGGAGGTGATATCCCGGTCAAAGTATGTGGGTATAAACCTGAAAGTGACAGCGCGTCAAGCTCATGGGTCCGACATCCAATCTTGGCATTCGCCCACTTACTCCTCGCCCTTTCGTTTCCGTTCGCTCGCCTCGTCACGCTGCTTCTGCTCGAGCGCAAGCTTGTGCTTCGTCGCGTCCCCATACTCCTTGCTGAGGAGCTTGGTAGTGACGTTCTCCCACAACTTTCGACTTTCTCTGGGGTGCTGCTTCTCGAGGGGACGCACGACCTTGGGGATGATCTGTAATTTTTCGAGGTCTACCAGCGTTTGGAATTCTGACGTCGACGACACAGACAGGCTGGAACCCGAATGATTACGTCGCCACCGGATGTGGTTTCGCCAACAACCATCGAAGAAGGCGACGATGCGAGATTGGGGGACATGCTTGACCTTTGTCCACTCCTCGTGCTCCGTCGCGTCTTCATCATACGTGTGGATAACACCTTCGACGAGGAAATGGGCCCGCCCAAGCCATGACTGAGTCCACGGTCACGACTCAATTAGGAATATATTTCCTGATGAAGCGGTCAACGTACCTCCTCCTTGTACTCTATCACCGCACGGTAACTCTCTTTGCCCTTCCCGCCAGTGCATGTGATAATCGTTGAATCCGCGACTGTGATGTAGAAGCTCCCTCTCAGAATCCCGTTGACGCTCGCAATGGGGTGTGTTATGTGGTATTCCTCGCCTTCTCCTGGACCACCGTTGATGTTGATATAAATCCCCTTGTTGTACGACCCGGGTATGACGCGCAGCGCTGTACCTGATATCTTTGCAGAGATCTGGTCGATTCCCCGCATCTCGATAGAGCGAGCGGGACAGGCAGCATAGTAGGCAGATATAGGTGGATGGTGCGAGACTTGCTCGGTGATATATACCACACGGAGAGGATCAGTATCTGACCCACCTCCGCCAAGGGAGAGGCTAGACATGCGTCCGGCAAAATCAGCATCGGGGACTTGCTGAGGCGAAGTAGGAGCAGTCGAGGGGCTAGCTTTGGTCTTGGAAAGGAGACTGAGACCACTTCGAGTGCTCTTGGAGCTACGTCCGCTTCGTCCACTCTTGATACTCAAGGTCTCTGATGGCAACGCGATGGTCGTTAGCTGCGGGGAGGGTGTCTGTGTCGTTTGTGTTCCGAATATTGGGGGTTGGCTTGGATCAGAGGGGTATCGCACTGGGGGGACATCCCAATGTGTACGGAAGTGCTCTCCGAGGACTGAGTTGTACGGCTTGCACACTTTCCCATGCTGCACGCGCGCAAGTGTCAAAGCACACAAGTGTGATCAAATGACAGTAGTCACTTACAATGAACTTGAGATCTTTGGTGAACATATACCGCACCGCAGCAAGCATGCGCTCAAAGGGATCATCCGAATCGTTAATGCTACGACGGGAGTCACATCAGCCGAATAGCACATAACACCGAAGAACGACGTACGCTGCAAATAGATCAGGGCGATCGAGGTAGTGCCAATACTCCAGGTTTGGCAGTGGCTCGAGCAAGGAAGCTGGAAGCGACAAGCGCCTATGTGCAACAGAGGTCAGTGGCTCAGTGGCTGAGCCGGGGATAGTTGCGCAGCACGCACATCGCAGCGATGTCTTTTACACCGAGACACTTTTTGACAAGTTGAACAATCATCTTCAGCTTTCCGCCTTCCCCAGCATCAGCAGACTCTTCTGGGACGGAGATGGGAGTGCTGGGTGCATCCTCGTCAAGGACAAGACTAGAGTCAGGTGTTGGCGTGAGATCGTTCTTGCTGTCAGCCATGTCGTGCTTGCTGTAATCCTAAACTAAAGTGCGGGACAAGAGATGAAAGCGAATGAAGGAGAAGAAAAAGTTTCCTGGCAGACGAGGCTCCCACAAGGTTGCGGTGAAGGACGTTTGGCTGCACGTGCGCTAGCCAATGCTCGAAGTATGTACAAAACGGGTAACCCGAGCAAGCCATCTGAATATGCATTTTCGGGTTTCAAAGTCAAACCTAGCGGTTGCTAATGCCAAGTTGTTCGGCCGCCATCACCAAGACCATGAGGCTTGAAGATATCAAGGTCGTCCCGCACTGCACGTTCACTTAAATATGACCCAGACACCTGCGGGCCGACTCCGGTATGTGGATTGCTTGACTTGTGACGAATTTCAGAGTCTTTGCATTTGCGGACAAGGCGCGATTCTTACAGCCACTCTCCACACGTCGCCTCCCCGACACGTGTGATGGTGGCAGAGAGTCGGTAGATACAACCTCGAATTGCCTCGTATGTCCCTGCTAAAAGTCACAGCATCCGCACCTCGATTCTTCATTCCCGAACAGTGTTTTTCCTGCTGAACCCGAAGAACGAGATGGTAACGCACCAAGCTCTCGGGTGCCTTGAAGGTAGACAGCTCCTGCCAGCAACCCGGTTTTTGAGAACATATTAATTGTCAAGCTAAGCTGTCCACCGATATAACGTAAACAAGAACAAAGTGAGTTACAAAGCTGGAAACCCGGCCCCAACGACCAACGAACGATGGACACGATTCACTTTCAACAAATCTACTATTTTCTCCCATTTTTACACAGCAGTGTCGAGGAGATCTTGTAACGAAAATTTATAGCGCTAGTTTATCTTTCAACTGTCATCCAGTTGGGATTTCCGCTCAAGAACTTTTAGACCGCATAGCTGTTATGATGTCCGAGCAACGGGTCGTGTTCTCCACCATCTAGACCAATGGTAGCTACATTCATGACCCCGTTTGCATATATGTATGCCAGCATATACGTGTCCATGTCAGCCCGCAGCACTAAAAACACTGATTACAAGGATAGTGGTTGCGCTGGGAATCTGAGATGGTCTCCCACGGTTGCCTGTCACAGGAAGTGTCTTCTTCTGCAGGGAATCTTGGTCTTCCTTTCCGCTGTTGCATGATTGTACCTCCTCCAGCCAACTCAGTTTCATTTGCAGTAGCCATTACAACCCAAGATTCTCTGGTGTGCATATATATATTTCCTCAGTTATAGATGCTTATCTCTCGAACTCCCTAGTCCTTCAAATAATATCTCACAACCAAGCTATGAGTGTCTCAGAAGCTGGTAAGCCAAAGATTTTGTTACATACTCAGCTGATGATGAATCCACAAGAAGAGTGGAGACTGTCAGGTGCAAGTTCCTCAGACACGTTCGGCATTAAGAAGGAGGCTGCAGAGCTCAGTATGTATATTTTGTGGGATTTGGGAGAACAAGGGCTGACAATACTGGGCGTAAAGAGAGCATCACGCTGGAGCAGGTTTGGGGCGTGGTTCGAAAACATGATGAGCAGCTTGCTCGAATTGAAACAAAGGTGAACATGTTGGAAACTAAGGTGGTTGCTCTGGATGAGAAAGTCGATGCTGTGGATGAGAAAGTTGATGGGTTGGTGCGCACAGTGGATGCGATATACGGGCTGTTACATTCCACAGTCAGCATGAAGGCAGAGAGACGGGATATGAGGGATTTAAGTCAAAGGATGGACACTATGGAGGGAAATGTGCAGGATCTTCAGGGCACAGTGGACAACCTTCGATCAGAACAGAAGGGATTTTTCGAACGTCTTATGGAGAAGTTGACACCTAGACTCTAGTCATTAACATTACTGGTATACTGTACTACCCATGTCGTCCTCAGTTCGTGGATGTGGCAGTGTAGTAGTAAAAAGACTCAATTCCAAATTTGTACCCATCTGTGGCACGTGAGATGAGTGAGCTGTTGAGCAGGCGGCGTGGGCAGGTACTGCGACCTACCTCAGACGCCCCCTCCCCTTGTCTGACGTCCTCCTCGCTCGTCAGTCTCATCGGTATCGATGGTGGAAGATAAATACATCGGACTGGCTCTCGCTGTCTCTAGCTCGATCGCCATCGGAACGAGTTTCATTATTACCAAGAAGGCGAGCCGCCAACCGGTCCCATGGTGTCGCGTTTTTCAAAAGCTGATGCATGCGTGTCCTAGGGTCTAACAGATGCCGGTGCACGAAATTCTTCCTACGCCTCCGCCTCCGATGACTACGCCTATCTTCGGAATCCGACGTGGTGGGCCGGGATATCAACCCGTGGGTCCACCCTCCTTGTCCTGCTAATCAGACTTACATGGTGCGACTCTGCGCTTGCGAACAGTGATATTAGGCGAAAGTGAGTTTCCAGTCAGGGTGTGGTCGTTCGGTACTCACGTCGACATCCTAGTCGCAAATTTTGCTGCCTATACGTTTGCACCACCAATATTAGTAACACCGTTGGGTGCATTGAGTGTCCTCATTGGGTTGGTACCTTCGATTTACCAGCGCAGTCAAACTTGACGCCACGCAGTGCAGTGCTCGCATCATTCCTGTTGAATGAAGAACTAGGTCACCTCGGTCGAACGGGATGCGCGTTATGCTTAATCGGTTCCCTCATCATCGTCCTGCATGCACCACCAGACAAGGAAATTGAAACAGTCGATGAAATCCTTCACTATGCCGTACAACCAGGTAGGTCGACTTTCGGGTCTTTGACAGACTACTGATTTGGCGCAGGCTTTATGTTATACTGCCTTACCGTCTTCATCTTCACGTTGATCATGATTTTCAACGTTGTACCCCGCTACGGCCGCTCATCCCCCCTGGTCTACATCTCCATATGTTCTCTGGTCGGCTCCGTCTCTGTAATGGCGATCAAAGGGTTCGGCGTCGCTGTCAAACTCACCTTGGGTGGAAATAACCAGTTTACGCACCCGAGCACATACGTGTTCGGCATAGTCGTGGTAAGCTGCATATTGGTGCAGATGAACTACTTCAACAAGGCTCTCGACACGTTCTCCACGAATGTGTACGTTCGTCTAGTCCTTACTCCCTCGATGACCCCCTCATTCGCAGCTCTCTAGCGTGAACCCAATGTACTATGTCGGCTTTTCCACGGCGACGATCGTGGCATCCCTCATTTTATTCCAAGGGTTCAACACTACCGATGGTACTAATACGATGACACTGCTCGCCGGGTTTATCGTCACCTTCCTCGGCGTTCATCTACTCAATCTCTCACGGAAACCTGACCTTCCGAAAGCGAATGGCCACTCGGCGCTCGAAAGCGGGCTGATGAACCCGCGTATGAGCCTCCAAGGCCGCCCGTCGCTCGACGGCTGGGGAGGTACATCCGAGGTACGACCCGACGGTATCATCCATTCTGCGACCCACGGTCGCCGGAGTTCTCTATACCGCGCACAGAGCAACACGCTGTTCAACGCGTTCGAGGAGGAAGACGGTATTGGCGGCATGCCGCTGTCGCAACTCCGGGAGAGCG
>JBBPSC010000241.1:0-23737 GCA_038093395.1 Baorangia bicolor
TCTGATGGTGGTGTGTGAAAAGATAAGATTTAGACTCAGACAATCTACCCGATCTTATATACTCCAATTCAATCTGAGTCTTTTTATTCCTTACTCCGACTAGGCCGAGAGCGGCTTGCTTACAGAGTGTATGTCTATATGTCTGCGCTCTCAACAGTATTGAAAAGAGAGGTCGTCCCCAGTCACGCGTAGTGCGTGATGCGTCTCGTACACTATACGAAATAAATGTCGCTCCCTCAATTGAGGAAAGCACGCCGAGGTAACCACGAGGGTTGATGAGTCATACCATGCGCACACAGCAATGTTGAACCGAAGAACCGCTAGTAATCGTCATCGACGGTCATGTTGACCATCATGAGGAACATCTTGGTATAGCACGAGGTCACGGCGGGTCGTGTAGGCCATATCTGCCACTTGTAGAACGTAGAATGGGCTTTGTGATACGACCAAGACGATATGGATCGGTGATCACAGGGAATATCTGTATCTGGTCAGCTCATGCCAGCCTTTGCCGTCGGTCGAGGTGTTGCGAGAGTTCATGAGCTGGGCTGTTCGTCTTGCCTCGGATGCAAAGGTATGAGAACACGATGTGTATTCACACTAGCCCGCATGCCGCGTTGGTAGGATCTGCTTCCAACAGCTCAGCAGAGCGCTTGGGATAATCTCTGGCGATTCTGTGACTTCCATGCAGATGCCTGTGATACAACTTACCCGTGGTGAACCCGGGTACTTGTCGTCGAGCATAGAAAGGCCTTGCTGGCATCAATGACTCGGATGCGTCAGAGTGAGCGCAACCGTTCGAGCCCCGGAGAGACACGTACGTACGTCTGCGACGTCCACCCATCAGACGTCTATACTATGAATACTACTACGCAGGGGTCAAAACTTGGCTCAACCTTTGCATTCAGATTTAAGAGTCCTTTTCATGCGAGGATACTCCAAATCTTTTTCAATATCTCGTAAATGCTCCAAACCAAGAGACAAGTGCCAGCCTAGCGTGTGACAAATTGATACATCTGGTTGTATACGTATGCTACTTATCGTGGTGCGACCATGTCTTTCGTCAGGGGGCATAAAAGAGAAATCGTACATGCAAAGAGGCTACTGCCAGCCAGCCTGAGCCAGGTACAATACCGCGTTGTTTCCATTGGTGCTGCTGCATAGCTGCGCAGCTATCAGTGGTCCAGAAATTCCAAGCAGGTTACCAAAGAACACAGCCAAGCCAGTTGCGGTTCCGCGAACTGCAGTAGGAAACACCTCAAGAGTCCATCCAAAGAGCTATGACGGTTATCTATTCAGCGACGAGGTGGCAAAATAAGAGAAGGTTGCTCACTGCTGAATTGAAAAGGATCTGGCAAAAGTACTCCAACATGTTGAAGCCGACATAGCTCGCCTGCGTATTCATGACACTGTACGGGAAGAGAGAGATACCCACGACCATGGACGAGAAAACGAGCGTCCACTTTCGCCCAACCATAGGTACACGGACCATCAAGACGGATAGAATGACAGCAACAATCCGGGGGCGTAGATGATCAAGTAGTCGACGTACGTTTGTTCTAGACCAACGTTAATCGCACCGTTCTTCCGCTGCAGGATGGTCGGCAAGTATGCGCCGGCAGTGTAGTAGCCTGTTGACTCCACGTTGAGACAAAGAAGTGATGGACATGAAATGTCTTGCCAAACAGGTCAACCGTGCAAACAATCCATACGAGGATTGTGACCCGTGCCATTCTCCAGCTCCCAAACAACAGTTTCAGTCGGGAGATCTCGCTGAGAATTCGCTTAGAAAAACCCTTTTTCTTTCACGACTGGAGTCTCCTCGCATCGCTCGTAAAGTGACTCCAGCGCTTGTTGAAGGCAGCGACCTTGTGGACGACATCGACCGCACCCCGGTCGTTCCCTTTTGATAGGTGGAATTTTGGCGATTCGAAAAATGGAAAAAAAAAAAAAAAAAAAAAAAAAGAAAATCCGAATGATGAAAACCCCAAGCGTGATCGGCGCGATCGTGAAAAACAGATATCGCCATCATATATTGGCATCCCTCGAACAGCAAAAGGTGCAACACCTCCCGTCAAGCGACAGGATACCAATTTTGTTGAACAAGAGTAATTGGGTATCAGCCCAAAAGCGATGAGGCTGCATATCGTAACCCCCATTGGCATGAAGATCGAGAGCGCTGTGAGGAGATAAAAACGATCCTGGTCAAAGATCAGTTACCGTTTGATACCGTCGTTGCGAGGACGAATACCTCTGGAAGGTACTCGACAGCGACTTGATCCCAAGAGAGTCAGCGATGTGAATAACTTGAGCAGTATTCGAGGCACTCACTAGTCGAGTCCATGGGTACGTTGCCCCCGACGCCAAATCCGGCGAATGCTATAATCACTAGCAGGCCGTTGTATGAAGACAAGGTACCGAGACACATGCCAAACACGCCAGCGATCAAGGAAGTACCAAGGAACGCCACTCGACGACCTAGGTCAAACCCGTCAACACAATCGGGACACCAAGCAGAGGTGTCCAACCCGTCGACGAACCTACAACGTCGACCAATACGCCCCATATGAATGCTCCCGCGGTTATGCCAGCAGTGAATGCAGCGGAAATGTTTCCAAATTCCTTGTCAGAAAATCCGAGTTCACGCTGGATGTTCGACGATGCGAGGACAAAAGCCTGTATCCACATAACATCCAAGAAAAATCCGGTGCTGCAGATTGCCCAGATTAACCTAGCATTTTGACAAGAAATGCGAATCTGATTGCGACAGAACTACAATGACAACAGTGCGTACCATTGATAGCGGCCCATGCCATATCGATTTAATTCTTGATCTATGATCGACGATTTGGTCGTCATCTGCAATGGGATTGATCCGGCATCGATGGTCTCGTCGACTTCGATTTTCACGTCGGCCGCTGCTGAGGTCATCTGATGTATCGAGCTGAAAAACGGGCAAGGCACACTGCTGACTTCGTGGGGGAAAGAGATCCCTATATTTATATATCACAATAATTATCAGGGCAATAGCATATCGCGAATGTAGCCACCCCATCTGGTATGTTTCGTGCAGCATAAAACGTGACTCCCGTTGTCACTCAAGCGTTGGCACAGATGGGGTTGGTCACTTTGGTCTCCGGTGACTCGGAAAAACTTCAAAAGACTGTATGGATGCCCCTGAAAATTGGCGCTGGGTAACTTCATGGCATTCCATGGCAGGAATGGTCCCACGTATCGTCAAGTGGGAAACGCCATACTGGCCACTAAAGTCGATTGCAACAGCCCGTTTCATGAGTTCCTGGATGGCATGAACATATACTGATCCATACTAAGAGAACACGAGCCTGAAATTTGAATGCGTGACAGCACGGTATCTCCTTGAAAAGGGCGGTGTTCCGGGGCCCAGTGTCCCTGAGTTTCAGGAATACACCACAAACAGGATAAACAGTACTGCCACCTCGACACGTCAGATAAAAGCGATTATCATGCGGGATTAGCATGGCACAACGGAGAGCAAATAAAGTCTATACGTACTGTACTAAGCAGTATTTGAAGCGCCATGGGTGGACAACTTGAAGCCGCAGCCCGTGTCGCTGGCACTGTAATTTATTAGGCCTTGCATGGGCCCTTATTGTCTTGTATGACCTGGCAAGGTTAAGCTGGACCAACGTGGTCTAGCACTCTCTTGCGTGACCTAGCAACCCCAAGCCAGCCTTGCAAGGCTAAGTGAGATCACTGCAAAAAGTAAGGTCACTTTCAGAAATGTACTGAGTGAATTCCCCAAAGAGTCGGGGTCATTTCCTGCCAACGGCGGTCAATTCCGGAGAGCGTCACGTAGCGGCGCTGGTCTGTTCATTTTGGCTAATAGCAAAAATTGCCTGCGGCGCTTTCTACAGCATTTCCCCCCAGCGCCGCGTGCCGTTTCGTGCCGTCCTTCCGTGTGAATTGGTGTGATGGCAAAAATTGACCGATACTATTTCTCCCATCCTTCGTTTCACCCTGTACGTGCCCGTTCCCGCCCACGATCTCATGAGTCACGAAGGTTTTCTTCGACAGATGGCCAAACTAGTCAAGCGTAGGTCTTGGCCCACGCTTCCGTCGCTAGGCCGTTGTTCGTCCACCCGTCTGAACTCCCTCAGCCAGGAGAGCTGCCAGAGGCACGGTTTTCGAGCTCGGGGGTCAGGTGCATGCTAGATTCGAGGTTGTTGGTGCCTCAGCAGTCTGGGTTGGAGATACCGATGGGTGGGTTGGGTTGAAGCAGAGGGTGAGTAGGACCCACCGCCCCCACCGATTCCTTGGTTCTTCCTTGTTCTCGCGCACGTTGGTTTTCAGCGTTGTTTCAACTACAACCTACTCATTCCATCGTGCCATGCGACTGCATTCCCAAGGACGGATCCCCCTTTTTTTTTTTCGCACCATGGGAACCTATACACCGCATCGCATCGTTACCCGCGCTCCCCGTTCAGCCTATCGTCATCTTCCAGGAGTGGGGTGTTTCGGAACGCGATTCAGATGTCCATCAGACAACCTCTGCATATACTGTGTACGTACAAACAGTCCGGCTGTTTTGATGGAACAAAGAACGTGAATATCGTCGTAACGCAGCATCTCTTCCGTTCGCGGGCACGTTTGATCTCCCCTCTGGTTCAATCAATTTTTGTGGAGCTGTAAATCAGAGTTAGTGGCATCAATGACCCTGGGTTGAACCTGGAAGTGGCGGGTGACCACACCTGGGAAGCATCTAATGCCACCTTTCACTCCTTCACTGATCTGTTGCAGCTGTCCTTTGGCGCGCGGTGACCATCATTTTGGCCGATCTCCACAGTACGTGACTCGTGTTTCTCATGGGGTTGGAGAACCCGGTGGTGGTTCCGTATTCCATCTCGCTCGCAACTGCTAGACTGTACGATTACTATTACGTTCTCCATTCTCTGGTAGTATGTCATTCTCATCTTCGGCTCAGTTCTGAAAAACGCCCCATACCAGCCCGTGACGTCGACCAACAAGACAATCCAAGGTAGTCAGGAACAATCAGACTCGATCCTGTATTCACACCTCACTGAAGACTTCCTCCCAGTCACAACCCCAACTCTGTCGCTGGGGGAGACAGAGAGTGCGTCAAAGGACGATTGAGGTCGTCTTCCTCGCCGCGAACACGCGGGCAGGGGCAAAGACGAGGCGGAATGTTTCGAGGCATTGCGAATCGGGAGAGCAGACGTCGCTGCGGGCGGGTCTTGACGTAAAACCATTGTCTCGATAGTCTGTCAACCAGACTAGTGCCTTCTCGGACCAATGGTGGAACGGGTCCTTGAAGCAGTCGCGCCAGGCTCCTTGATGATCACAGTTCCGATCAACGTGGATGGAAGCAATCCGCAGTTCCGCAGTTCCGCAGTTCCTCCACTAACGCGGGGTGCGGCTGTAGATGAGTGTGAGTTACGTCGTATTGATGGGGAGGCACTGCTGATTCTCGTCATCTATCAAATTCTTGGTTACCGGCCCATTTACGGGTTGGTTGACGTGGATCACTCAAGGATATCACCCAAGCGGCACTCTACGATGAAACAATTCCTCGGTCATCCAAGATTAAGGTCAGATGAACTGGAATTGGTAGCCAAGATATACTGTGATCCAGAATCGCGTAGTTGTCGAACGTTGGAGAGTTGTAGATCCCTCGTCCCAGCTAAGTCTTCGAGCAAATAGTCAATTTACCGGGTAGAAGATATAACGGCAACGGAGGCCCCCAGGCTGACTCGCTGGCAACTTCCTCTCCTCCTCGCCTCTGAGTCTTTGCTTAGGCTGTTTCTCTGGCGCACATCGTGTCCTCCGACTTGCAATCTACTTTGGGGTCTCTCCAGCTGAATGACTATATGTCTAGTACGATCGCTCGTGCGTTTGCTTGATGGTTAATCTTATAGACCGATGCAGTTGTTACTGTCACTGCTGTCATATGTGATTATCGTGAGTGATCCTTTTGTATACACCATCCTTTCCGAATTGAAATGACCGTTGCGATTCTACTTCTGCTGCAGTCCTCACTTTTTCGAGAGAGGTATGTTATTTTACTCTCCACATCCTTTTTGTTAGCTAATGGCATCCAAAAGATAGACTATGTTTGGGTAACGAAGCAACAATTGTCAAGCAAGCACCAAGTCCCTGACACTCCTACAACGCAGACCCTGGACTTGGGTCTCTATAACGTTTGTTCTGGTATGGGACGCTTCATCGCACGTGTTCCGAATTGACACTTCCGTAGGTCCGCTACGTCGGTCTCTGTTATACCATGTAGGTCTATGGTTACTGTAATGCATATCAATTACACGGTTAACAACGGATCCATGCTCAAGTCTTGGTGCCTTCTGTACGTTCAGAGTTTAATTGGAGGTTAATTGAGCTGATCAGATACATTCATAGATGGTAGTACTCTCGTCCCCGGCCCTCTCATAGTCTGTTTTTCTTATTTTTCTTGTTCATCTTTAATAATTATCCTCTGGACCCTGGTAGACGTATGCATCCAAACTCCGATTACAAACTCTACCGATAACAAACCCATAGGTGTAAGTACATTGATTTACTGTCATTCACAATATCAGGACGAGACATGGATGCTTCGAAGGTGCTATATTCTGGCTGGTATTTGAGTGGGGGTTCCCAATATTCCTGACTGCTGCTGATTGTGCGTTACTATACCCCTGATTCCATTTCCCTCGACCGTGATTCCAATTACAAATGTGATGATCCTGCAGGTGTATGCGATGTGGAATCGATCCAAAAGGATCATTTCTGTCCTTTTTTTCCCTCTACGCGACACAGACTATTTCTTCCTTTGTTGTGGCAGGTATCTACCACAACCCCAATACCTACGTCTCCGGTATGTCTCGAGCTGAACTGCCTGTCACTGCAATCTCATGCAAATGGCATTTCATCTTCTGCCACCTTTTTCTCCAGTTATAATCGTCCGCGTTATCGATTTCTTTTTTTGCAGCACCTCATGGATCAACATCCCACCCCTGGTTGACTTGTATCTTCGTATACCGCGATTTGTTCTCGGTGTTACACTTTTCGCTCTCGCAGTCATCCAAATCTTGAGGCAATCAGTCGACGTGTACAAAGCGACCAAGCAGTGGCAGCCTAACCGGTACGTGCAGCTACTCGTGAGGGACGGAGTTCTTTATTTCCTCGTGTAAGTCACCATTTCCAACACGTTCCCCTACCCACTGGCGTCTTACTCTCGAGTACCCGCACAAACACTAACCGCTCGGATGTTTTTTCCCCTCGAAACTACTAGCAATTTGGTTTTCAACATCGCTGCTGTGTTTCAAACAACAAACAGCACTTCAATATACATCCTGAGCGTGGTTTGTTATATAACCATACGTCCCATGATGCCTCGGTTCATCATCAACGTATGGGAGTTGTATGACCGTGACCTCCGTGCCCGCTGGCAGGGGATCGACGCCGGATTCGGTGCGTTGTCGCAACCCATTGCCAGTGAAAACGCGGCCGTGTCTGCGATTGCATTCGCGGATGTCACCCCGGAGCAGGGTCAGATCGTGGAAGAGGACGCGGACGAACCGGAGGCAATTCGACTCGAAGTGTTGGGAGATCATACGTGTCAGGTTTGATCGAGGACTTTGGATTGGAACCAGAGATGAGCACGGGCGCTGCGTCATTGATCGTGGATAGTGGTACTTTGAACGGTGATTTGGATATGTGGCATGTGCCTTGCCTTCTGAGTTCCATGTAGTATCTCCCGATGAAAGTACAATAGGAATCGTCTCGAAGGAGGATCTTCTCTGCCCGTGTGAGTTGGTTCCGTGCAGCACACGTTTTCAGGCGGTAGACGCTTGTGGTAGAAATCAGCACGTACACATTTATCTAGGGCTGCTAAGTACGGCCCGTACGTTGCAACCAAGGCTACAAATACCAAGCGTATCGGCGAGCGTCACGACCGCAACGTCTCGGAGGCATGAACTCGTGCATCGTTTCCAAGGCAGTCGGGAGCGGTCGAAGCGCGGGTCGACCGGGTGCGCCTTGGCGTCGTCCCCAAGCTGGGCGTACGTCGATGTGGACGCCATTGAGTATAGTAATGCAAGCTTGAGTCTGTCGGGGTTTGAAATGAACTTTGGTCAAGAAGACGTCAGTGAACATGAGGGCGGTAAGGTTGATTTATTTTATTTTACATCGCCATTGCAGACATGGAGTTCTCGGGAGAGGACTCAGACGTGGACATGATCAACGATGACAGCACCAAACTCGACGACGAGCCTGAGCCGGACGAGGTCAGCATCGCAGATCCTCGCTCTGGCCATTCACTATATAACTTCCACGGCTGAAGATCAAGCTCAAGTTGCCTCAGATCCTCAGTCCAAACAAATCTTCCACCAGAGCGGCGTCTTCGCATTGCGGTATCTCAAGGGGTACGAACTTTGATACGTCGCGTACTGCTCTTCCTCCTCCACGACTAATGGGTGTCTGGCAGACATCGACATCGAATCGGAAGACGAGGACGATGAGGACGAAGTAGTGGGTGGCTCCACCCGTCCAATGACCTCCCGTCAAGCCGTCCTGCCAGCGTGGTTGATTCACCCCACGTCTCCCTTTGTCGGTACCCCCGTCCGTCCACAGATCACCCAAAAGTTCACATCGCCCGCAGCAGAATCCTCCCGCAAGAAGAAACAACTCACCAAATCCGAGATCGCACTACGACGCGAAGAAACCGCCCGCAAGCGCAAGAACCTGACGGAAAAGAAACTCGAGGACAAAAAGTTGCGTTCAAACCACCGTCACGAACGAACACGCGCGCCGCTCATGCGCACACGATGTCGGGACAGGCAGAAACGATCAATTGGTTGCTCAAGAAACGGTCCAAGCCAAAGAATGAACGCAACCTGCTGTCTACTGCGGACGATCGTACACCGGTCTCTGCGACACCCGCCGTCGTGTAGTCCACTCGGGATGGTTCTGGAGTGCCCGAGGGAGAGGTTGTCGAGCCCGTCGAGCTCATCCCTACGATGTACCGGTGGGTGTCGACCACCAAGCTACTTCCCGAGGAAGTGGTGCATGTTGCTCGGGACGATGTTCTCGGGATGATGATGCTGATAACATGAAGCTCACGTTCGCCGTGCCGGTGTTCGTGGATAATACCGCCTTCGGAAACAAGGTTGCCACCAGCCGAGAAACCCGTGTGCAACGTGAGCGGGTGCATGCAGGCGAGAAAGTATTGGCTGGTCAATGATTGGTTGAACGGCGCATGTGGTATGGATCATGTCAAGATGCTGGAACGCCAGATGGATGCCGTTTAATCGAGGTGTTGTGCCTCCCTCTATGTTTCCATTCGGTTGCCTAAGGCTCGTCTTTCCCATGGACACCTCTGAAATAACCAGTCTATAGACAAAAGTTCGTACGTACTCACATTGCGCAGGGGCTAGACATGGAAGGAGGCAAGTGCAATGCTACTGAGCCTCCGTGAAAAACATGTTCCCTGTGCTGATATCACGGCGTGCAACCTTCACCGCTTTAAACGCATGTGGGTGAGCTTCCAGTTCGTATGTCATGTCAGCGGTATCCATGAATGCATAGCTGGAGGTAAGCACGCCCTTCACTACGTCTTGAATGGCTGTCACAATCTCACGCTGGCTGGCAGGTTGCTTATTCGCTGTGATAGCAGCGCCTAGTTGAGCAACTTGAACGTTCTCGTCCCAATGGGTGGTAGACGTGTCCAAAGTTGGCGCGGTTGGACGAACAGATGGATTCAAAGTTGAGGTCCAAGGTCCGCTGCGTATTTATCTCTATCCCCTTGGATTGCGGAACGCGCTGTGGAGCTGACGGTGGTCAGCCTTACGCGAACCGCCGTTGTTTTTCGCCAACCTTTGCGGTTTCTTTGTTTCTTCTCCGGTTTGGGCAAGGCCACGAGGTTGATTGCTCACTCGGTGGCACCCCGCCACGAGGTACGCGCGATTTGGCCCGGTTGCATACCAGTTGGTGGTGGCGGGGACGTATTGGTCAATCGGGAGCATGTTGAACGAGGTTGGGAGCAGTGCGAGGGCCAGCCAACAAGTACAGCTGGGATTTCCGAAATGTCCACACGTCAGCGCGCACTCGAGTAGTGTCACGCTGTACGTTGGGGGAGCAAACTGTAGCGTTCTAGCGGGACGCACCTGCTCATCAGAGTCGTTTCCTTCAAGGATGACGCTGAGAGGGAGAGCTTCAAGTTGAACGGGAATTTTCTAGATGTGGATCTCGAGGTTGCCTCCCGGGCAAGTAAATATCTATGTCGAACGTGATCACCAAGAGAGCCGATCCTTGAATGCTCCTCTCGGTGTGAAGCTACATCTCGCACGACTCGGAAGATATTCGATAGCAAATTAGATAGCGGTGTACAGAACGGCGAGTACAAGCAGCGCAGAGGGAGTGAGCAAACGAGGGTACGTATACAGAACTGGGCATCGAGATGTATATGCAGGATGCGTTGATCAAACGGCATGTTCACCGACTGCATCTTCCCTAGCGCAAACGCTGCACGGGTATGATCCAGACGACCCGACTCGTCTACCATGTTCTGATAGAATACCAACGTGATACACACAAGGTGGTGGACCTATTCGTTCTTGTTAGACTCTTCAGTGGCCCGAGGGATGCACGATTCTCGCTTGTCCAATAGCCACAACTTGAAAGTGCTTCCCTCTAATTGTAGAATTCGATGGACTAGGCCGTCTGGCACGAATGAGGGCAGTCAGGGTGGGGTGTAAGACGAAGTATAAAGATGAACGAGATTGGGTTGGCCCTTCCTGTACGGACCGGCGGTGTGCAAGGGCAGAAGCGAGAACTCGGCGGTTGGGCACCATCAGATGCGTGATGGAGATGGATGGATCGTCTGGAGGATATCAGCGATGGGGGAAACAACCTGATCCCAGAGTTCCCGCAAGAAGAAAGGGAGCCCTTTTGTTCCGTCGACCTGCTTCGCGCGCACAGTCAAGGCACGAAGCTTCGACGAGAGTTCTTGAGCACCTCCTCGTGTGATTTGCAACGGGATGTGGATGGGATCCCGGTCAACTAAGATAACGAGTACATCACAGCTATACTGGCTCGCATTCACGACGATGACAGGTCCACCGCTGGCCGCGCGTTGGACATCCGAGGAGAGCGAGGGTAGAAGGAAACGCGAGAGACCGGGTAAGTCACAGACACCGGCCACGACACTTTCCAATTCAACGTTGAGACGGCACACGCGATCATGCTGATCTGCGCCAGGTGAATCGAGGGCATTTCGAATGAGCAAGGTCAGCTGCGTGAACTCGCCTTCGTTGCAACGTCTTTCCCGACGGGCCAGATGCTATGACATCATCAAGCGGGGAACGAAGGCGAGTGAGCTGGCTCCTAGTCTCGCCATGCCAAGTAAGCCTTCTTGAGACCTTCTTCCTCAGCTTTGAAATCACCTTCATAAATAGACTACACGAGATTGGATCAGGGATAGAGATAAGCTGTCATGCATGGTTTAGTGGTCTTACCTCGCCGCCGCTTCCATCTCTTCGAAGTAGATCTCCGCCCCGAGTAATATGTACCCAGTGACTTGAAGGCGGTGTCAGTCGATGGGTGACCCGAACGATGATCGGATATCTCGTCCAGCAGGTGATAATTAACAGTTGAAGCGCTGACATGACGTTTCATCCTAGTGATTAGGATAGGCGGCCAAGTTGACGCCGAATGGATGGTGGTGGTGGTGAGCAGTTGGCTTCGAGGAGTTTCTATAACGTTTGTTCTAGTGCGTATAACGGTTCAAGGGACACGCCATTGCACATGTACTGAATTGACACCTCTGTAGGTCCACGGTTGCTACAATGGATATCAAGTGATGCAACTGACGATGAATTCGTGCTCAAGTCTTGTTGGCCTCAGTATGTTCAAATTTAAATTAAAGGTTGATTGAGCCGATCAGATATACTTGCAGATGCTAGTATGTTTATCCCTGGCCCTCTCAGAGTCAGTTTTTCTGCTTTGCATCTTGTCTGTCACTAATGGATGTCTTCTGGCAGACGTATGCATTAAATTCTGATCGGAAACTGTATTGATAATAATTCCACAGGTGCAAGTGCATCGACTTAACGCCTTCCACCGTATCAGCATGAGAGATGGATGTTCCAAAGGTACGGCAATCTATCTGGTAACTGAGTGGGGGCTCCCGATATTCATTGCTGCTGCTGATCGTGAGTTACAATACCTCCCGATTCCATCTCCCCCACCCACGATTTGATTTACAGCGGTGATGATCCTTCGGGCGTATGCAATGTGGAATCGATCCAAAAGGATCCTCTGTGTCCTTCTGTTCATTTACATACCACAAGTTATTCTTTCCTTTATTTCTCCAGGACTCTATGGCAACCCCAATACCTACCTCTCTGCAACCTCACGCAGATGGCCCTTCATCTCCTGCCACCAATTTCTCCAGTCACAAACGTCCAAGTTCTTGATTTCTATTTTTGCAACGTCTCGATGATCAACATCCCATCCCTTCTTAGCTTGTACACCAGAACCATGCAATTTATTCTCGGCACTACACTTTTGGCTCTCGCTGCCATCCAAACCTTGAAGCAGTCGGCTGAGATGTACAAAGTGACCAAACAGCGGCAGCCTAACCAGTACATCCAACTACTCGTGAGAGATGGAATTCTTTATTTCTTTGTGTACGTCACTATTCCCCTCTCCCTGTACGTGCACAAAAACCGACTACACGGATTTTTCTCCCTGAGTTGCTAGGAACGAGTTGCTTTACAACACCGTTGTCACGCTGCAAGACGGACCTACAACACACAGCACTATGATGCTCTTTCCGTTCTTGGCTTCTTGCATAACCATGTGCCCTATCATGCCTCAGTTCATCATCAGCGTGCGAGAGCTGTATGATCGTGACCTCCGTGGCCGCTGGCAGGGGATCGACACCGGATTTGGCGTGTTGTCGCAACCTATTGCCAATGAAAACGCGGTCGTGTCTGCGATTGCATTCGGGGATGTTGTCCCGGGGCATGGTCAAATCGTGGAAGAGGATGCAGACGAATCTGAGGGGATTCGACTCGAAGTGTTGGGATGTAGTATGCGACAGGTTTGATCGAGGATTTTTGGATTAGAACCGGCGAGATGAGCACGAGCGCTGGGTCGTTGATCGTGGATGGTAGAGGATCGTGGTACTTCAAATGCTGATTCGAGTATTTATTTAATTTATCTACGCACATCCCTCGCTTTCTGAGCTCCATGTAGTATTTCCCGATGAAGCACAGTGTGCCGGTGGAAATCGTCTCAACGGGACTTCTCTGCTTATGTGAGTTGGTTCCGTGCTGGAAACGCTTCGGACCATGTGGTGCTACACGGGGTTGTGGTAGAAACCAGCACGTTGTTCACATTCATCGAGGGCTACTATAGCGTACGGTATGATACTGTCGATACAGCCAAACGCCTATAGATACCAAGCGTCATGACCGCGACGTCGCACATGCATGAACTCGTGCATTCGATGGTTTCCCTGTTCCCATCATGCGCGGCATCAATCCATGGATCCATGTGCTCGAACCATATCATGTGCATTCGTTGTGCGACTGGCAAGGTTACCATTCGACGCGGGATCCGCAGTAACTTAGCCAGGGAAGACGCAACGCTTCGGTACCATCAAAATTGAGAGAGGGGAGGCAATACCGAAGATGGGAAAAAACACTGCTGTAGAAAAGGCGACGTTGAAACATAACGGGTAACAGCCCACAGAGGAGGAGCGAAGGGCAATGAAAAAGCAGACGAGTAAGCGAAAGGCGTGGCGAAAAAATCCCACCGTACCAGGCTACCAGCATAACGCATCGCCTGAAGGCCATCTTCCACTTAGTCTATCAGCAACCCTCCAGAGGCCATGCCAAATCGCGAGGGTCAACACCTCTCTAAAATCGATCAACAGCTGTCGACTGGATCGTTCATACAGCTCACTGGCATCGACAACTCAATTTTTAATCCAATTACATGGGACTAATGAAGCCAACCCAAAGCCAAGCCATCTGGCCCGTGAAACTCCCAGCGGGCTCGACGGCTCTGGTCAATAAATCATGAGAACACACTATATGGCACAACCACAACGTACTCGATCACGTCAACTACTCAGCGAATTCCATTGTCATTTATTTATGTTGAAGAGCCTCCCTGGTGATGTGTGCACGAGGGGCGAGGTTACAAGGGAAGTAAACTGGGTGACTATCATGTTTTATAGAGTTAAAAACAGAGACCATGGAGTGAGCTGTATATGGACTCACTGCGTAATCCCAGTCGTGAACTTTGCTTCGAACTCGATGTCGTTACCGTTTGCATCTTTGGCAGCATTGAAATCCAGCGTGGCTAGCATCGTCGCAACGCCACTCCAGACAGATGCATCCGTAGTGTGTCGGCCTGGCAAGGATAAAGCGGCGTCTTCAGTGCGAGTCGCCGATGAACGTAGGAACATGCCGCGGCTTACCTGGGCATATTCGCCTCCCGAATCCAAAGACGAAGTCAGCGGGATCGTCTTCGTTCAACATCTCTCCGGAATCCAAAAACCGTTCAGGAATGAATGCCTCTGGATCGGGATGGCGAGTTTCATCGCGTGACGTTGCCCTAGAGAACAATTATTTTAGAATTGTCCTACCACGATAAGCGATGCGTCAACTGCCCATACCAAACATTTGCAACAACCGTTGCCCCTGTTGATCAAGTATTACTACAAGCAGATCGCGAGTACGTCCAAGACATACCGTTGGGTATATAGTAACCCTTGTAAACGTCGCTACTAATGACAGCGTGTGGGACTGCTTCAGGAGGTTTGAGGATATATCGAGGAGACTAATTCCCGAGAACATACCTAGAGGACCAGCCGGTCTCCACCTCAACGTTTCCCGTACAATTGAATTCACACACGGCAAAGACGGGCTGTCCTCATACTCGGGAAGCCTGTCAGTGCCGAGTACAGCGTCGATTTCTGCTTGAGCATGTTTCCACGCGCGGGGGTTCTTGACCATCGCAAGCGTGAAACTCATCAGTGTCGAACTGGTCTGTTGGTTCCATGAGTGGTACATCCACCATGGAACATGTGCCACAGACCGTCTCTGCGGCGCCTAGTGCACGAAGAGTGAGACTCGACCGTCAGTTAGTCGTGTCGGGGAGACCTTACCAAGAACAGTAGCTGAAGAGGCACGTTTGAGAGCCGTCTCGTATTCAGCACGGTGCGAGACATCCATTTTTTCCATACGGTGGATGTGATCGAACACCGTTGTATCAGTTGCAACGTCCTCCTTGTCCTCCTGCAGCAGACTGATTGTTGCCATCCTGTTCCAACAAATCAAGCAGAGCTTACCATGCACTTCTGGACCCACCGGTATGGCATCTCAACCATCTTGGTCCTCAACGCGTAGGCCACTCTTGCCTCACGTCTGACCCAAGATAAGGTGGGAATCCATTCGGGCACGCTCAACACTTTCCAGGAATGAAGTTGAGTGTAGCCAACGACTCTTGAGGTTTACTCTGAGGAACTTACAGAACGGGAAAGCTTTGAGGGGGGCTGCCTTCTCAGGTGTCAATGCCAGCATGGAAGCTTTCAGGAAATCATCGGCGACTAACACCATAGGGTCCCCCCGAGGCTGTGGCTCGTAGTCATAGACGGCAGACAGAGCCACCGCAGCAGAAAACCTAGAAGAAGCCAAGATTATTGAAGAACGAGCGTGTAGAATTGATGTCCTTACGTTGAATAGTATGACGGATGTTCGTTAGGATCATCAATGACATTAATGATTATTTGGCGGGCTCTGCGAAGCTGGCATCGGGCAAAAGGCGAGAGCAGCTTTGGCATGGAATGTTTGATCGTGGACAATGCGCTGGCATAATCTCCAATGTGGACCATAGCGGGCAAAAAGGAAGACTACTTAAATTGACCAGGCTCGTTGTGCATTCTTGTTCCTCTCAGCACCATCCCAACATCCACCCTACCACCAACCCATCCAAACCACCAACATGTCCTCACAGCCAGACAATCAACATGTGTATGTACCACTTCAACTCTTTACCGTTAGATATGTTCTAATGTATTGCAAGGCATAACAATGTGATCAAAAAAGAGGAATCACCGGCGCCAATCATTCTGCTATTGCCAAAACAAGAAGTTGATGAAGATCTATCTAAAGCTGCATTGAAGGTTGCTAAGCGTGCAAGGAGAGCATACAAAAGAACCATCAAGAGATCGAAAGGCGACGGAAATGAGTCAGAGACGGAGATGGATACCACAAAGCTACGCCCAGAGAACGTGTTGAGGATCTCAAGTCGATATGTGTTGCGTCGCTAGGCTTCGCTACTCGATTCGCTAGGGCAGTGCAAGAGGAAGATCTTGGGCAGGTTTATCTCACCAACGTCGACTTCCTCAAGAATGGTATTATCGCGACGCTGGTGCGTGTCTCGTGCATACGTTGTGAGTTTGGTATTCGGACATGACTAACAAGGGTGCTGGTCATAGGTCATGGCTTCGGTGGCACTGTGGGTAGTAAAGGCAGTTAAATCCAGCATAAAATTCAGTCTATACTGCTAGGGAATTTCAATGGATAACGTAATGAGTTTCAGAGATCGTATGCCAAATGTTCAATTGAAAAATGCACTGATCCGGCATCTACCCCCCTCTGAATTTCATTGTACTTTTGTCACAGCGATTTTCGGCGATGTAGAACTTACTGCAACAGTCTCCAGCCGGAGAGTGTATTTTCTCACACCATCTAGTTTCGATTGTTGGATCCTGTTGTTGCTTTCCTATCATCCTCCTGCAGCGTATGTATTACATACCCAGATCAGGTGGGCGGATTCTGATATCAAGATTTGTTCCAGCCCCACTATACCAAGGGTTGTTTCTTTTGGTCGTTGGCCGTTCATTTCGGGGGCGGTAATGTTCCCGCAGCCTAGGATTTGGCTTATTGATGACGGTTTTTTCCATGCTTCTAGGTTTGTCGGCCAGATCCATTGGGCTGGTTCCCATATTCTTGCCTGTGCTTGGCTGGGGCACTCAGCCAATGTGTGTTTTGGATCCTGTCGTTTCGTTACAAAGTGAGCATTTTGCTTGATGTTTGTAGTTGGGTATGTGTGACCAGAATTCTCCTAGACGGTGCGATGAGTGCATTTCACGGTACAGGAAGGATCGTATTGGGCATCGTATGGCCTTCACGCTTTGTTCCTGGCTGGTTGGCATGCTAGTTCAACATGAAAGGTACCGGGGGGTTGCCTGCCTGCCAGAGCGAATGTGTGAACTGGACGAAAATGTATCCTCTGCATCATTCAAGATCACGACAGTGGTGCCTGGCACGTCCACGTTGATTGTGTTCTCCAGCTACTCACGGACGTTGCGCATGGGAATAGGCGCGGAAAAGAATGGCTTGAGCTTGTCTGGTCTGGATCAGTCTGAGCTATGCTGGATTCAGCATCTCGTGATGGCAGTCGGTTCGTTTTCCTTTCGTCCCTCCACCACTTGAGTTAGTCATCATCACACGTGTGTAGGGATAACCCTTGAGCCGACATTCTCTGCCGACACACCTTCTCTGCCCCAGAGGAACCGGTGTCAAGTTTGACATGGCGTTGGAGTGGCGGATTCCGGTCGTCTCTTTGGCCTGGTCGGGGGACATTGCAAGGACAGGAACCGTTGCGCATGTGGTCGATCATTGCTGGATCTCATATAGGAGCATCTGTCGATGAAGAGGATGGTTTCGGCTACGCTCAGCATCTAAACGCAACTCCCAAGGTCAAGCGAGACAAGGGAAAAGACAGGGAGAAAGAAATAGACTACCAAATGATGGATATCACAAACGGTAGCGCTATCCATGGTCCTCTTCTTCGTAGCGCGCTGTGACACATTCTCCCTTTCCCCCAGACGGGTCGACCAACCTGCCCACGTTCGTCAAGAATGTAGCCCTCCTCCAGGATGAACCGGACGCTCAACACCGACGTGGCAAGATGCCGGAGCCAAGGTCTCCCGTATGCGGCGGACTGTTTGGCGAACCAATATTTTTAACGCACGACCCGGATTCCCGAGGAAACTAAAGCCGAAGCCCACGGAAACCCCCCCACGACGTCCTCTCCCCCGTTCCACCTCACTCAAGTAGCTCTCCGCCCCTCGCTGAGGCTGAACTACCTCTTCCTGAACCCATCCCACCCACGCTTGCATCCCTGGTACCTTCACACGTCACGCCCGCGCGCCAACCCTCGGGCTTAATTCGCAACGCCCAACCTCCAGCTCAAACCCGAGCCGATATTCCATCCTCGACATCACCCTCGCCGATGAAACTCCCCCTTCGAGCTCGATTCCCGACACGTTCGTCACGTCCTCGCCTGTGCGTCCCCCGGATACGGACGCCATCACGAAAGCGCTCCACGAGAGCATGACGTCGCTCCTCGGGAAACGGCCCATTGCGGAGGAAGACGAGACGACGAGAGAGGCGGGCGGTCAGCCTGAGCACTCAGCCTCAAAGGCCAGGCCCAGTGGTGCCTGGTACGTCTGTCGCTGGTCAACGTTGAACAACGGTGAATGCTGTACTTACGATACGCTGGCAATAGCCGAGAACACATTGCATGTCCACTGGTGTGGCTGACGAACTTATCCATGTATTACTGAGGGGAACGGACGAATTTCTGGAGCTGGATGTGTGAAGTAGAACCAACCAGCTGATAGCGGATATCTAGACGCTCTAACTACCGTATTTGGCACTCTGATAACACACTTCGTTTGAGACTTTGAGTTCGCACAGAGTTCGTTCCACTTCGATTTATTGAAATGCGTCGAACTGCCACGCTTTCGAACCGAAGTCGAGGTTAGTTCGAAAAATGTTCGATTCGATGGCAACGCTAGTCACACCTCGTTTTCTTCCACCCCAACGTTGACATGCAAGAGTCCGGTTTCGTTGGTATTCCAACAAACCTAGCGTGAAAGCTGAATGCAAGGACTTGGATTCCCTCACATCTATGCCTCGTACCGTTGGTTTTCTCGGGAGCGTGGCTCTCCTCGTCTCAAGCATTACGGGATTGTCCACCGGTCAGGGCATACTAGCTAGGACTTGTCGGGGTCTACAGATTATGCACAGACAAATCGCTCTACAAACCTGCTCGGGATAAGTGTAAGCATGACTGATCCAAAAGCAAACCATACAGGCTCTCCTCCACGCTTTTTCTCTCTTTTCTCTCAGCTACATCACTCGCCTCTCACACACCGCTTCGAACCTCTCACAGGAGACATTCCTCGGAGTCAAGCTGCCGTTCGATCTGTCCACCTGTATGTTCCTCGCGTCCCGCTTGTGCACCTGGTGTAGCATCTCCTGATGCCATTCGTTGTCAGACAATGAGTTTGCTGTTTGTAACCCAAGTCACTACTACCCTCACCTTCCTTCTCTCTCGGAGTGCGCCAACATGCATGGGACCAGACAGTCGCCTCTCGCGGCAAGGGTCCGGACTTTTGGCAATCGTATGTAGAGGAATGGAACGTGCCCCTCATGGTCGATGAAAGCTTGAGCGCACGTGTCAGCAGCACGATTTGCACATGTGCCTTCGGCGTCATCAAGAAAGGGCATGTATGCGCTCATGAAGTGCACGCGCAATGGAATGCTAAAGCGATATATGATGTTTCCAGCGTTGCTTCTTCCTGTCATTATATCCAAACGGAGGTACGTTCATAGCGGCAGCCTGACAGCAAACCACCTTCACAGACCTGGGAGTCTGTCCGATGTTCACAACCCCCTAATCCGCACATACTGTACCCTCATAAAGCACTTTTAAAGCGAAAAAGATGCCAAGCCATGAAATTGCAGTGTTCATCGAGGAGCGAAAGTAGGACTACCAGTGTGTGTGATCACATTCCACCAAAGAGCGACTGAAATAGCCGTTTATGCTCTGATATGAATATCTTTAGTGTTCAGTTTCGCTGCTGGGTTGCTGGAAGGCATCTCGGTCATCAGATTCGCGTTCACCATCTCGAACAGGATCGGTGCGGCCATGGTACGTTTCTTCGTCACTGCTTGCCGATGTGGGCATAGCTTGCATTGGGGGTGTGCCTCTGTGCGGTTCGAGGTGATGCACTGGTGCTGATCATCTAGATCTGGTAAACAGCAGCACTATATCACCGAACTAAAAGATCGGGGCATGGTAAGAGTTGGAATGACAGCTTGAGGTTCGAGGCAATAGGAGCTGTTGGAAGTGTTCTGAAATGTATACAGCGGCAACGCTCATAATGCACATAGGAAAAAATCACCTTGCTTGCAAGGTCATTGGCCTGATGGCTTCGGGTGGGTTCGGATGTAAATAAGTGAAAACAATGATGATGTGATGGACTACAGCTCACAGCTCACACTCTTTGGACGTCGCTCTGTCTGCGAGAGAGAGGAGAGGGGGATGTTGACGGAGAGTGGATGGGTCGCGCGATTATCATTATCGGACGTTGTAGAAGACCCTTGATATGATTAAATAGGCTGACTACAAGTCACTACCAGTACTACCGAGCAAAGATCGTCCGCGCTGTACTACCATTTGTATGTATGAAACAAACGGCTGAGTGTCGGATATAGAGTGAAAAATTGCCCTGATCTTCACATATATCGGGGTATACTTTTCAACCATGAAATCTAATGGGTGAAGGATCCCTGGGCATGCTGCTCGAGGGCCCAGTAATAGGATGTCGCCGCCAATGCAGATGTCGCGACGAAATTACCTGTAACGTCGACATGCTTATGGAGGTCCTCTAAGAATAAGGCGTCGGACACTAGATTAACGATCTGGCTTGAAACTGTTGTATTGCCCGAGTTCGGGTCCAAAGGGTACTGAAAGAGGCAGTTAGCAGCAAGAGAAATGATTGAGCATATGGTTACCTGAGTATCCGCGCTCAAGAACACGAAGTTCTTCAGCAACCCGTTCACTTCCATGTGTTTCCATTCAGCCTCGCCAAGGCCGTATTGGACCGCCGTGGATTCCCGGAGCTGGAACACATCTTGAACGTTGTGTGCCGCGTAATCCTTGAACATCGATCGAACGTATGAGGCAGCGTCGGCCAGTTTTTTTACATTTCCTTCATTTGTTTGATCCCATTCCTGAGCGAATGCTAACGTTCCTACCAGTGAGTCAAGGGCCCTCAGGTAAAAGCAGAAATAAGCTTACTCTGGCTACCAGTAGCCTCAAGCGCGGCGGACGTCAGGATTAATAGGAGATCAGCCTTTGTTGGCATCGCGTTTGTATTCAATATGTATCGTTTGGTTGCATCGCGCGCCTGATTGAGTATGTTCTTGTTGAGGACCGTCAAAGGGAGTTGAGTTACAGCAGGAGCGACACTGACTAGTGGTAAACTTGAGGGTCCAGGTTCAGAGCCGATCGCGACTTGCGCCGTCGCGGGTCCAGATAGTGTGGCAGGCAGCCTAGCCCGAGATGGTGGTGGCAATCGTACGCCCGCGCCACTCCGCTTGCGGACATCACGAAGGGAGTTCCCAACGACCTGGTCACATCCGGGTGATTACCAGTAATGCAGTGTAAAAGAAATCCACTTACTCGTATTACGCCGGTGGTAAATTCAACGCCGCGGACTAGTTCTCCGGGTCGCAGCTTCGTCAGCCCGGCACCTTCAGAGATGTCAGCTCGGAGCTGAGCGTATGGCGCAATACTCGGCTGCGCGCTAATTTGCCTGTCAATGCGGGGACTTGGGTACGGTGCTCCCCTGAACCTGAGTGGATGTCTCTGGTGTAGAATGGTCTCATCCCTGCCTGTGATCTCGGCTGCCGGTTGCCCACCTTCCATTGAACGACGATAGATGTTAATCGAGAGGGGGGGATGCAGCTGAGACTGCGATGGCTGATCGATAGTGTAGGTGTCATAGTCGGGCATTATCTGAGACGAAGTCGATTGTCGATCATCTGCCGGTGGAGCTGAATGGAATAACTGGGACGTCGTTGGATCCCGGGATTTTGGAGTGGATAACACACTACTGCTGGTGTACACGAAATCGGTGGGACCAGGGAACATGTGTACCCGAATCCACCATGTCAATGGCCTTGCGAGCAAGGTGACTGTTACAAACGCCCAGATTCCTTTCATCGTCCATCATTCAATATTCAATATTCAGCATGCTCATCCCTCCAACTCTATTTTCTCACACTGAAAATCGGTAGAACCTTCGATCCCACGTGCACTTTCCTCCTTCGCCCAACCTGTTCCAAGACGCGAAGAAAAACCCGAAACAAACGAAGCAGTCACCGTTTAAAAGTCAAGCGTCAAGATGTGAAAGAGGAAGAGAGTAAGCGACGCACGCTCATGGGGTACGTTCGGGTCCTCGCGCACGGCAAATCCATGGGATACGCCAGAGAACACACGAAAAAAGTAGCTCGATTTGTTGCGCACCAAGATGTCCTCAGTGCGTCGTCGTGCCTCGAGCGGAAATGTTCCGTCAATCTATGTATGCACGATGGGAGAGGGGGGGTCAGCTCAACCAAGGATATCTGACGGCCTCGGTTGTCGACGCTCACCCGAACAGGATAAGAGAGGAGGGTCCTGCCACGGTGGCTGGTATGATCCCAACGTGATTTGGAAAGGTATGCATGGGGGTTGTAACATACGGGTGGTCTTTTCGAAATAGCTTTCCTCGAGGAAGGCAGGGTGGACGATCGCACCTGCCAGGACAAGCGTGCGTTGAGCGGGAACAGAAGAACTGGGGGACCATGCTAGAACACATTACCTGCAACAACGCTCTCTTTTGCAGCCAGATGCATCACAAACGGTGCACCAAAACAGTAGCCTGGAGAAAATACGTTCGTTCAGCATGCATCGATTGTTTGGTGAGGGAAAGGGTTATTGGACGTGTACCGACCGCGGTGTACTTTGTCGCCTCGGTGCCTAGTACGAAAGCGGGCGACGGTGAGAATCGGGAGGGAGGGATGGTGTGTTCTGAGGCGGAGGCCTACCATACGTCGCTTTGACCGCGTCAAGCCACTTTGGGAAGACCTCGATCGCGGTTTTGAGTGCCTCATGCACCCAAGCAGCCTTGTCATGATCTACAGGAATGTCCTGGACAGTGGATGATCCAAAGAAATAGTCTGGTCCGAGTAGGATGAATCCTGGGGGTTTTCCAAACCGCCGTCAGCACGGTAACAACATACAACTAATAGACGAGACCCAACCCAAAGATGCGAAATAGTTCTGCAACAGCTTGTTGTTGATGAACAGGGGACTATAGACGTCTGAGAGGAACAAGAGCACTTTCTTGTCTTGTCAGGACTGCGCGCCTGCGGGTGGTTCGGCGATGTAGGTGTTGAGTCCGCCGAGGGGTTCGATCCGTCCTTCAGGGGTGCCCGTGTGTTTGATCCCAGTCCAGCAGCATGGGCTGAGGGACCTGCGAGCGTCGTCGACATGGTGGGGGTAAGTTTGAATGTCGACCTGCGCATTTCGATGACGTTTCTTCAAGTTTGCGTCCGAGTAAGCATGACTATGTCGGACCTGCTCAACCAATGCAGGAATCCACGTGCGCATTCCGCTTCCACAAAGCCTGTGGAAGAGGTGAATGGATGTACGCATTGCAAGAGAAGGGGAACGCACGCTGAGCATCGTCGGCGGGATCACCACGCGCACCGACCCCGCGCGAAAAGTCACTGAAGATTTGGAAGTAATAGTGCGCCTTGGCCTTGATGCGGATGTCTTCTTTTTTTTGGACAAGTGATGTATTATGTAGCAACTGACAAGCCGAGTT
>JBBPSC010000242.1:0-23728 GCA_038093395.1 Baorangia bicolor
GATGGAGGCTGAGCTAGGGGACGAATCAGAGAAGTCTGATGCGCCCACGGAGAAGAAGGAGCAGCTGCGGGAAAGAAACAAGTTGACGCCTGTTGGCCAGGGTTCACGGTCGTGTCGTCCCAAGAAGTATATATTCCTTTTTTCTCGTAATACGATGGGCATGCCTGCGATGAAGCAAAATGCCCTGCTCTGGCCATGGATATCCGAGGGGACCCGGCAGGGACCGCCGGACCAGTGCACAAGGGTGGGAGGTGCAGCAAGGGGTGGCCTGGGATGATTGTTTTCCATGCTTTCCACGCTGGGGTGCCCCTGTCAGCAGGTTACGGTTGATAGAGATTCCGCATCATCGCAACGAAGATCAGATCCGAAATGGGCCTGCTAGACCCCGGGCACAGCGAGAACCATTCCAGCCTTTTCCGGGAGTATAATTACAGTTAATATGCTTTAAAAACTGCATAGGAAATTTTCATAATGGATATTACCAAAGTATAGTTGTAATGCTAACATGCATTATGAGCATATCAACTGTAACTGTACTATGTCATACGAGGCTTGAAAGCTTGATACTAAACTTACTTTGGGTGTGCCATCATGATGTGAGGGAAGGTCCTAGAAGAACGCGTGATGGCGAGGTTTGCCGGCAGACGTGCTCCAACACGCAGCAGTGGCTGTACCATGACTTTGAACACTGTGGCTCGGATCATACTACGACGAGGTCGGTTCACTAGGTTCACTGCCAGCACAACAACTGCGGACCACTGAATAATTCATTCTTCTCCACCTTCATGTTATCACGAAACGCAGTCATATCGCTCCGCTGTGCCCGTGGTCCCAGCAGCTCTGGTGCCCGAAATTTGTCAGCAAGAGCATCTACTATTCTCGGCGCTTTGGACATACCCTTGACGACAGAGGTTCCAGGAGTGTATGACGGAAGATGGGGAGGGACCGGTGACATTCTTGAGAGCATCTGTCCAACCACTGGTGAGGTCTTGGCACGCGTCCAGTCGGTACGTCCTCTCCATTCCACTATCGCCGCCGTCGGGCTGATTCCGGAGTAGGCCTCACCACGCGAACTGCACGAGGCCTTGGACAAATCAAAGGAAGCATATTTATTTCTCAGGAAGTTACCCGCCCCTCAGCGTGGAGATGTGCTGAGACAACTCCGAGAAGCGCTCGCCGCAAAGGTGAGACGCGTCAACTGGCGCATATCTTGATCCTCACCATCCAGGCTCTTTTAGCGGGATGCACTTGGTGCACTGGTATCCCTCGAGATGGGTAAGATCAAGACAGAAGGCATCGGTGAAGTACAAGAATTCGTTGATATTGTGCGGCGGAACTTGTTGGTCAGCTCCGTACTTTGCTGAGTCATTCCGCTCTGTAGTGTGATTACGCTGTTGGCCTGTCGCGCATGATGAATGGCAGGGTCGTAGCGTCGGAACGACCTGGTCACACCATTCTAGAAGGTTAGCTTTGTCTCACTGGCCCTTTTCAATTTGGTGGCTCCGCTTTTGTTGACTCTGTCTCACATATAGTGCCGAATCCCCTCGGCGTCGTCGGTATCTTAACAGCATTCAACTTCCCTGTCGCAGTCTACGGATGGTACGTGTTTGGGCTATTTCCTTTCCCCTTGCATATACAGTCGGACTTTATCACTCCGCCCAGGAACTTCTCGTTGTCTTTTGCAGCCGGAAATGCAAATGTTTGGAAGCCTTCGCCTACTACTTCCTTATGCGCTATTGCCGTGACAAAGATAATCGCTGACGTATTAGAACGCAATGGGATCCCAGGCGCTGTATCTACCCTTGTTACCGGAGGTAAGGACCTCGGTGAGGCTGTTGTAAACAGTGCGGACATCCCATTAGGTTAGGCATCCATGGCCTCTGTCTCCTTAATCTTAACCGTATTATTTCTAGTGTCATTCACTGGCAGCGAAGCTGTTGGCCGTGTGGTCGGCAGGGCTGTTCAGTCTCGTTTTGGTAAAACGATCCTGGAGTTGGGAGGAAATAATGGTATGGATTTTGGGTCATGTCTGACCCGAGACACCTAGTTTCTCTTTTTGGCTTACAATCGTCAAACAGCTTCAATCATCATGCCTGATGCAGATTTATCTATGGCTGTACCTGCGGTGTTTTTTGGTGCCGTGGGCACTGCAGGGCAACGGTGCACATCGACAAGGAGACTGTTGCTTCATCGTGATATCGCACCACGTTTCCTCGATGCACTCCAGAAACTTTATGCTTCTGTGAGGGTTGGAGATCCCCTCGTCGAAAGCACGCTGCTTGGCCCCTTGCATACTCGCGCTGCAGTTGGAATCTATTCCAACGCTGTTGAGCGGCTCCGAGAGACGGGTGCCCAAATATTGACAGGTGGACAGCGATACGACCAAGATGGTCTTCGCCAGGGGAACTTCGTACAGCCTACGATTGCAATTCCTAAATCCATGGATCCGACGGACACTATCTGGAGCACAGAGACGTTTGCACCCGTATTGAATGTCGGTGTTTTCGACAATCTGGAAGAGGCAATTAGTTGGAACAACGCTGTTCCGCAAGGGCTTTCCAGTAGCCTGTGGACACGGGACATGCGTAACCTTGGGAAATGGATTGGCTCAGAAGGTTCCGACACTGGGATCGTTAATGTTTGTTTTCTGGTTTGATTGTGGGGTGCGACTTTCTGAGTCCCGTATTCAGGTCAATGTTGGCACTAGTGGAGCTGAGATTGGTGCCGCGTTTGGAGGCAACAAGGTTAGTAGTTTCATTCGCGAGTGATTGAATGACTTCCTCATCCTCCAATGTTTATCTCTTGTAGAGCACTGGCTGGTAAGTTCAACGGCTTAGTCAGTCGTGGGCTGAGGTTCACGATCTTTTCAGGGGCCGCGAGTCAGGGGGTGATGCATGGAAGCAATATGTGCGCTGGAGTGCATGCACTATAAACTTTTCGGATGCTGCGCCGCTGGCGCAGGGCGTCGACTTTTCGGCATGATGGAAAGGCAATGCCCTCGAATGCCACTAAACAGCCGTTGTAACAAAGCACGAGCGCTCGTCGGAGATGAGTCCATTCTTGTCAATGAAGCTTAGCTTCGTTCACATCATGACGACCGGAGTTTTGAGTCGATGAGTTTACATCTATGTCATGTACGAAAAATACCCAATTTTGCGCTTGCATGATTACAAGAATAGCGATGGAAAACGCCAATAAGTGCCTTTGCCGTGAGCGATCAGTGTCGTGAGTGATATATAAACGTGAGAGTTGTCCATTTTCAGCCTTGCACCGACAATCCAGGATCTTGCCCAGCCGTTGCAACGACTTCCCCAGTGCCTGTCAAACAGGGTGCCAGGAGATCCGACCACGAGGGGGGGGAGGGGGGGCCATGAATATGCTGACATGTCATCCCGCCAAGGGGGGTCCTGATGCCCTTGTTGATTCGGAGGCGGTGTCCCCAGTGAATGCGGCATCGCTAAGACAGGTGCAACCAGCCCGATTGCACCTTGTACAATGCCGATTATAAGAACGTTGGGTGATTATCTTACAGGAGTTTTAACTCCACCCCTACCGTTATTATCCTCCTTGACATCTACGCAACTCTGTAGTTTCTTCGAGACCCTTGGCTGTACCCTCCGTTTCCAGTGCCTCGTTTGCAACTCCAAGGTTGCGAATCCGACTGTCCAGATTCAGCGCCGCCAATGCAAACAACTGACGACCTTCCCTGGCCCGAGTTGGGCAATGTCTCGAGAGGCGCCACCCGCGGTAATCAAGGCCAGAAGGGTGCATTAGGGCCTCCTGACCAGGAAGGTCGCTCCGTGTTGCAGCTACGAGTCCAGCCCGGTGTGCTCTCCGTCAAGTTGAATCGACGCTCAAGCGAGTGGTATCGCACGCTCGACAACGAGGTAAATCGTGCACTCAAACTCACGAAAACATACTGGAGAAAAGCACGGAGACGCCAGGACTAGTCAGTAGCGACATCTCCCCCCTGCTCCTGCCGTTCCTGTCATTGACATGAACGCGCTTCCTTTGCCCCTCGTCCCATAGTGATGCTCGTGCAGACCAGGACCATATGGAGTTGCACGAATGGCTGCAGCAACTCAAAGATAAAACCATGTCCCATCTAGAGGTACTCATGCAAAAAGGCGACATCCAGGGCCCTCCATATGTCATGCCTGATGATATAGAATTGTCCTTTCTACGAAAATTTATCGAGCGACATAATACGGGCCTCCCTCACAACCCTCGTCTGCGCCACCTCGGGCCGAACTCGCAGCCTCCACATATAGAAGAGTCGATGGAAGTATCCACGCCTGAATTATCTGACCCAGGATACCCTCCCCCTGGTTTAGTCGACCAGATGGCACGCCTTCAGCCAGGTATGCAAAACTTCCTCCCCGGCTACCTGGATCTAGTGAATCAAAAAAATCGCCATCCAGAGAGCGCTTCCAGTGTCTCAAGTCCTAATTATGCACATTCACCGGGGACATCGCATCGTCCTCATCTCATCAGACCCCCGTCGTCGCCTTCCACAGCGACGTATGAGCAATTGATACAAGAGGCTCGAGCATCAGGTCAGAGGATATTTGACACATCGTATGGCGTGGCACGGGGGTTTGACTTTACTGCAAGGCCAATTCCTGCAGGATGCCAGAGCCACATTGTCCCGAGCGCAATCACAGACCCAAGACGCGTTCCAGCGGTATACCGCATGTCTGGAAGCCGAAGCTCGTGCGAGGCGAGAGGTCGCCCTTGCCGAACAACATCGTGATGAATTGAGTAAGTGCTATAGACCAAGGGCGCGAGAACAATTCACTAAATGGTTTAATCAGTGTCTGCACTACTCTCACGAACACAGACAACGGTCGGTACGTAAGATGGGCATTCGGACCCCTCTTTTCCGTGGTTCTCACAAGATCCCGACAAAGAATATGCACGCCATACACCCTTACCTCAAGAGGATGCTGGGAATTCTCAACATACACAGCATCCACAACACAATCAGCAAGACGTAAGATTAGGCATTCATCGGATGGGATACGCCGGTTAACTCTATGCCTTGGCAGTATTCGTCACACCATCTCGCGGAGCGCAGGCCATCGGTTGACATGATGACCCACAACAGCCCTAGGTCGCTCGACTGGCGGCAGCCGGATGTTTCGAACTCATATACTGGAGCACTGGAGGCAATTCCTCAGTCCGAGGTAGGGAAATTTCTCTGTCCGTCTCCTTGGACCTAAATTTACTGAGTAGATGCGATCATCAAGCGACTGCTTCAAGTCAGAGCGCAAGCACTCGCGGAACTGGGAGCAGGGTGGTCAGGTTGATATTCACAGTATGTATCCTCGTTGTCATGGACCGGGGGGATAATCTGACTCTTTGAGGTACTCCAGTTCTGCAAGATGTCACAGGTTTACCACCGCGAAAACGTACACATCACATGGTCGATCCAGCTGGTCACAGCGCCTCTCTGATGTCCCAGACGATGGCACTGCCTCTATAGTTTTATTGTGTGCGCTGGCCGCCTCTCGGTATTCATAAATATGCCCGGGGAGGCTCTGACATTCAAAGCCTTGTTACGGGAGATACTGGATACCGCTTTGTCGCTCCGCGCAGCTTCGTATCGCTCTTATTTCATATGCATGGTCGCTTTAATTGCACAACCACGGACAACCATTTTCTGACCGCATCCGTCGCATCGCGGCGTCGCTATTCATTGCTTTGCTTGCTAGTGTTATCAGCCTGTATCTGGACCGCTGTATCCCCCCACTACTATTTTATATTCCCAAGGTTCGCATCAATCCACCATCCTACCTTGTGAAAATCACCGGATAACGTGAACTGCATTAGGTTCAACCCGGGTTCGCTAGGCTGACGGGTGGGTTTGTATGAGAGCCTGGGAGCGGATGTTGTTGAAATATCGCACTGACATATCTTCCAAGCGGGTGTCCTGGCGGCCACAGTTACCTGCCAATGTAATTGTTCTGGTGAGACCGGGCATAATCTCCACTCGCGTGATTGCCGTGCATATTCCCACTGGATTTCCGAATTGACGGGAAAAGCAAAACCGGTGGGTGGATGATGGCCGGCCAATGTTATGTGTCTTCGCGACGCGCGTCGTACTTTCTGTCCGTGGCAGGGCGAATTACGTAATGCAATGTGTGTAGGCGTGGGTGCCCGCCCGGCGCTCGGACGCAACGCGAAAAAAAGAAAGTGCGGGTTGCACTTGTTCGGTCATCTGCATCAAGCCTGGAAGTGCTCAACCTCAGCCCCGCCAGTCGCCCTCCACCTCACCACTACCGTCCGCTGGTCCATCGCCCAGTTACAGCTGGCGCGAGGCGCTTTGACCAGATGGTCTCGTACCGAACCTCCCAAACGCTCATTGTTGTGCGCGACTAGGACCTGTCGAACGCTTTGTCCCAATTTCCGCCCAATGATGTTCGTGTTTATTGAACACGCTTGGACAATAAGGAGTTGTGGCTCTAGTGGTCAGGATAATCGCGTGCCGCACACGTGTAGACCGCATCTCATCTTTTAAAAGGCGTTTGTCGTGTCCGTCACAGATGCATTATCCATCTTATCCTTTTCACTCCCGAATCGATCCGTTGTCCAAGTTTTTCTTTCTCTTCGAGTGCTTCTTTGTGTCCTGCACCTTCGAAACGCCTTCTTGCTTATCGTGGTTGAGTCCGAGAACACGCGTCTTGAGCATGATGAGTGCGGTACCGTCGCGTCACCCAAAGTATCGTAGTGAGTGCGCCTGGTCGAATCAAAGGGAACGAGGACTGATCACCACAAAAGCGAAGCTGTGTCGTAACTTCGTCAGCGGAAACTGCCCTTTTGGTCAAAAGTGCAGTTTCCTCCATCCCGCACCGGGAATCGATTCTCCTCCTTCCTTACGTGCACAACACCTCTTCAATTGGAACGCGCTTCTGCCACAGCTACTTGCTCTCTCTAACCAGCAAGGAACTCTGAAAAAGATGGCACGGTGGTCGCCACCACGGTCCCGAGGTCCACAGCTCATCGATGAGGACCCATCACCGTCGACCTCTCTCCTACTCTCTACGTCTGATTGTACCTCTTCGGAACAGATGCCAGAGACTAGGCGATTTAGCAGACGAAAGAAATACCCGTGTAGACATTTCATTCGGACAGGGGGTTGGTGTCCTGCCGGATCTCAATGTAGATTGTAAGCCCCATTCGTATGTGCCACTGTTGGAGGGTTCTAATCAATCGTCGTCAGTCACCATGACGTGGCTGCATTGCCTTCTGAGGGTGTACGGAAGGCGGAACATGTACCCCCATTCGAAACTGATGCATACGGAGAAGGAGAGCGAGCCATCAGTGGCGGCGTTTTGATGGGTGTGCAGCTACCATCTCCGCCGATTATCAATCAGGCGTATTCGGGGCCAGATCTTCGATACACTGAGGCCGAGCCGGCGCAGCCATGTTTGTCCTCACATTTCCCCCACTTGAGTACCACCATTCTCAATGACCTTTCAGACCAACCGATGTATTGGCCCAGTCACAATTGGCAGTCACATCAGCCATATTATGCCATTGTACCCGCAACGACCGCAGTGCCTGTGCCCCCTGCTGCCCCGTCCTCGGCCATGCAGCACAATGCATACCAACCTCCAGTACAAGCTATACGACTAACTGAAACTTCGACAAACCTTCCGTTAGGAGCATATGAAGTCCACGGAACAACATACTTTCCAACACAGATGCCTCCCGTGCCCGCGCCTGCTCCAGTGACATATCCAGTTCCCGTCCACCCAATTCCATATAATCATACGATGGCTCCCGTCTACCCGTACTATGCGCCTCCTACCCTGCCTGCAAGCTATTACGGTATTCCCAATCAAGCAACGGATGTTCGTGCCCAGACCTCCTTCAATCCTTTTGCCTCCGACCCGATGATGCCCAGCGAACTGCCTGTCATTCCCCGACTCGAAGACTACCAAATGTCGCCCATCCAACATGCTATTCTTCCACTCCGGTTTTCATCACCGTCCGCGCTGGGTGGCGATCTAGTATTGACGACCACCACAGACAAGTTGATGGTCACCCATGAACACGAGTTCCCCTATCGACCTCCGAAAAACCAGCGGGTAGGCCACGCGCGTCGCATCAGCGTCAACATCAAGAAACAAGGTCGCGCCAACAGTGGCTGATGGACAATTTCTTCGATTTTCGACGGCACGTCCTCACCATCTCTCGACCGGGTCCATCTCCTTGCAGTCTCGTTTCTCTTTGGTTTCCAGGCAAGTTAGAGCATCGTTATGCATATGTTATCTCTCGACCATTTTCTCTCTCTGCATCATCTTATGTTTATATCCCCACCATACTGCAATACGTTCACGTTCACGTCTTCTCACTCCCTCTCAATCCTCCATTTTTTCCAATCATTATGTACTGCACGATCACTGTCATCATCTTATCTTTCAACTAGCCACCATTTTCTCTCTCTCGCTCTTCTTTCATCATGCATTCTGTCTGTAGGCGATGCACTTGTTACGAATGTGATGTTGTGTTTTCTGTCAATCATTTCAGATGGTTCGAGAACCGGTGTGACCTCTAGCACTGTAGCACACATGTTGGGTTGATATCGGTTCCTCGTCGGACCCGCATCCATGCATCTTCTCAAACTTCTCTTGGTTCATACCTTCCGATCACACTTTACAGTGCATCTCAGCCTTTCAAGATCATCTTATAGTTCATTAATGAGCATCCGCGCGGAGACCCCAAGGCCTGCTCGCTGAGACGTTCCTGCCCTCGAAGAATCACCCAGACTCGAGTCAATAAAGCTTCGAACCGTTCACGTAGGAAGCTATGATTACATGTAGTAAAAGGCTGAGTAAAGTGAAAAAGAAAAGAAAAAAATGCCAGGTAGGATACTTGATACACACAAGAAAAATGCCAGATGGGTAAATGAATAAATATGGATGGAAGAGAAGGTCCCAGATATCCATATCAAAGCAAAAAAAAAGAGGTCCTTTAAGGATAAGGCATAAAGTTCTCCACGCCAACTAAGAACACCGAACCTCGTCATTATACGTCCCGGAGTTTGGACGGCTCCGTCGCTCCTGATATCGCGGTCTCACAGCCGTGGACGAGCCCTGTCCAGGAAAAATAGGATCAAAAAAGAACGAAATGCGCCACTACAAACCTCACGCAAACAACTCGGCGCCCTCAATCCCGTACGAGAAATCCAGGACCACGATCTTTTGGTCATGTGAAGTACTGACGAGAGAGAGTCCAAGTCAGCCTTGCTTCCGCAGGCGGCCGGTTCCGAAAGCAAAACTTACCTGACGATCTTCCCAACATCGAACTTGACGTCGAAAATATGACTAGCGTGGAGGTTCCTAAACTCTCGGACCAATCGGCCCACGCCTTTGGTTTTCCGGGAAGGTGATTCGGGCCCAGGCCGAGAGACACTGTTCTCCACCGCTTCCCCGCGCCATTCCCAGACTCTGACACTCTTGTCGTAGCTCGTACTCACGATGTAACCAGTCCTCGGGTCGAAACAAAGAGCCCTGACAAGCAAGGTGTGTCCTGCAAACGTGTGTAGGCATTCGCCGGTCGACGCACGCCATAATTTGATTGTGCAGTCGTTTGACCCGCTCAGGATGAGGCCGTCCTGTAACACCAATGAGCAAACGTAATATCACTGAAATACGGAAGCGTGCCTTGAACTCGATACAAGCCAATCCCTTCTCGTGCCCTTCAAAGACCCGGATGCATTCACCTGATTCGACGTCCCAGAGCATCATCTTCCCATCGCCACTTGCGCTAACAACTCGGCCGTTCTCCAGCCCAACGGCATTCACTGGGCCTTCGTGTCCACGTAAGACCGTGTGGAGAGTCAACGTCTTCCGATCATAAACGTGCATTAAAGCGTCCTTGGAACTATGTCGAATATGAACGGTGTCAGTCCGACAATCACGGAAAGAACTTACCACGACACGATCCACTTTTCGTCCATTCTCAGGTCCAATACACCTCCCGAATGTCCTCGGAGAACTTTGCGTATCTCCGCAAATATCTTTCTAGGGGGTCCAAAGCTCTCAGCGGGTGCAGTTGCGTAGGAGTCTCTCGACTTTCCTAGCCTACTGCCGCAGGCAGAGGGGATGCTGTTTCTCTCCCCGGGCCCTACAGGCGTGGAGACGAGATCCCAGACACACACAGTGCAATCACTGCTTCCGCTGACCATGAAACCACGGCAGACCCCATCGCTTCCCAGATCCCAGTCACGTTCAAATTTGAGGCACAGTACACTGCCCATGTGGCCTTCAAAGGAAGCAACACATTTGCCAGTCTTGATGCACCAAACTTTGATCGTCCGGTCTCGTGAACCGGAGATGATACGCGACGAATCAAAGTCAAGGCAGTAAACGCTGTTAAGAATAGTCAAGTCATGGCGAAGGCGAAGGCGACTGTTCGATGACCTACCTGTCCTTGTGACCATCAATTCTGAGCACCCGAGGTTCGCCCTCGGGATCCCGCCACCGCTGTTCTAGAGTTGATCGACCACGGTATAGGCTATGCCAATCAAGCATGAGAGGGGCTTGTCTTGATATTGGTTGCGGCTCCGATGGTGTCATCGCCTCTTGCTTCTCAACTTCGTGCTCATCTCTATCTCCCTCTTCGGACGGAGCCTGACCGTCCTCTACTTGGCGTTTCTCACAAGGGTATATGAACACCCCTTTACCAGCACCCTCATGCCCAAGCCTTGCAGTCTCCTTGAGCCTCATATTAGCCCGATCGAAGTTGACAGCCCACCCCCTCGGCTCATCCCACTGTTCGCCGTCGTGTTCGTGTTCAGTGGCAGGCATTGAGAGGCCGTAGATACCTTCGTCCTTGACACCCCGATATCGGCGTCCGAAACCTCCAAAGGAGTCTTGGGTGCGGTGACCAAGGTCTGAGCTTTGACTGGGGGTGTGATTGGGTACACGAGGAACGCCTTCTCGTGCTTGCCATAGCCCCCACCAGACGCCATTGTCAAGTGCGAGGGAATGCCATGATTTGCAAGTTGAGGAAACTGCGAGGACGCTGCGTAGCGGTAGATAGGAAAGAACCTGCAGAAAAAGCTCGGGGGGAAGCCGGGTAAGGGGTGTCGGGATCTTCGGAACTGTTATCAGAAGGGTCATGTCAGCATTGATGACATCGAGAGCATGGACGATTGATCCTGACCTCCTTCACCCAAGCACTCTGGTTCCTGGGTATTCTCGTGCCCATAATCGTAGACGTCCCAATATCCATATCCGCACACACATGCACCGTCTCCCCATCCGGTACATGTACAACCGACCAACTCACCCTCCTCACCATCGAGCGGATCCAGAGCACCATAATCTACATCAGTATCCACCTCGAGCGTACCTCGCCTGACGCGTTTGATGCGACGCCTTTCCTTTAGCTTGCGTCCAACACCCATCATGGGTGATGTTTTACTCCGGACAACAGAAAAGCCGGGCATCGGACTTGATTTCGCACGAGCGGCGGGAATCGGCGTGTGCTGGGTATCTTGGGGTAGGGACGAAGGTTGGGGGGAGCCCTTGGCGGGGGAAGCGAGGGACTCCCAAAGGCGGGATATTCCTGGCCTCGTGCGTCTCGGCTTGCCCATGACAGGCCCTAAGCCCATGCTAGCGCTCATGCTCTGTGTTCGCCCGTTTACAGTGAAATGGAATGAACCTGCGACAGATGTTGAGTTGGAGCGGAGAAACGGCAATGTCGCGGTGCCACGAAGGTGGGAGGAGCGGAATGGATCCGCGTCAGCGTCCTCGGCCAACTGGGAGGTGTACTGATAGAAAGTTGGACTGCTAGGGGGAGAGATCATGGAGAAGTCTGCTGTGGGAGTAGGAGATGGCGGACGCCCAGACACTGGGTCGCGTGATAGTGGCGGAGTGGTTTCTGATAGAGGAGCAGGAGGGGACGACTTCTGGGCGGATAGAATAGTTGATACAGTTATGTTCGTGTCAAGAACAGGCAGACGGGAAGGACCAGCCTTTGGCTCGTCATCAATACGCTCTGGTTCTGGGGTAGAGTGAGCGGTATAGTACGGCGTAGGTACAGCGGAGCGGAGATATCTCTGTTCAGCGAACCCATGCGGGGCGGCGTTTCCTTGTGCAAATCCCACACCGAGCCTTGGCTGAAACAGTACAGTGAGATCAGAGTCCGTACTCGACGATCCGCTGCTCTCCCGGTGGGTGTCGCTTGATTGCGAAGGAAGCCCTGCACGATCGGGCGCCGGAATGGGGGTGAAAGTAAATGAGAGCTCTGTATTTTGTCTAGGAGATGTCTCCGCCACAGTGGGACTCTGAACTCGGAAGACATCGTCTTCGGCGGGACTTGGAGGCGGAGAAGCTGATGTAACGGCTGTCGCGTAGGACATGGCAGAAGAAGCAGAAGAGGGCACGTCTAATGCCCAGGAAGTGTTAAAATCTAAGTCGAGGGTAAGATGGTGGGCCTGCCGCTTCGTGGGTATGTCGAAGGAGTCAATGGCGAGCAAATCGATGTCCAAAGTGGGGTAGAGGTTCTGGGGGGGTGGAGATGGGAGACCGCGATGGGAGGGTCTGGGCTCAAAGGGGGATTCGGAGCCAGCGTGGGTGCTGGAGAGTCTCGGGGTGCGTCTGAGATGTCTGGGGGGGAGTGGAGAAGGGCTGAGACTCGTCGCGCGTGGGAAGGGCACTGTAACGGACGGGGACGAGGACGAGGACGTCGAGAACGAACGAGGAGCTCGGTCGTCTAAAACTCTGCATGGCGAGGCTTGCGACGTTCTCAGCTTGGATGGCGGTGTACAGGGCGTGGCCGACATGCTGCACGTCGACCGTCAGTGTACTTGAAACAAACATCTCGTCCACACCCACCTAGCACGTGACCAATATCAGCGTCTTAAAGTCAAAGGGAACAACAATTCAAGCATCTGCATGGTCGTCTAGTATATATACGGTCAAGTTTCTACAACACGAGGTCTCTATGAAAACCGTATTGCTCCTGTAGTCGGATCGGTGAACGTGAACAGCGACGCATGCGAGATGACGAGGCCGAACAGTGCCATCCTGCGAGAACAGACGTGGTCAGTGTCATGTGGGGGGGAAAAACACCGTCGTTTCAGTGAACGGAAAGAAGCAACATGCCGGGCGCAGATGGGGAAAAGCTGTGTCACCACACCACCGAGGGTCGACCTTCAGGATCCGCACAGGAAGGATCCCAAACATGCGTCGCGCACTCAATGACGTGCATCCCAAAGTTGCGCCGCCGCGACATAGCATAGTGCTCAAAACAATTCAGTGGAGAAACGCCCGTGGGGCTCAAAGACGTCATATGAAAAGAAACGGTAAATTATGACGCGCTGCGTGGGCAATAGTGTTGGAACAAAAGTCCGCAGATGCGTGTTCATGGAAATCCATGATCCGGGAGTGGAATTACTGTGCGGAGAACAATGTTAAGCACTCACATGAGGGTGGCCCAGGGGGTACTTCCGCCTTCCTTGGCGCGCAGTGGGTGCTGGTTTATGACTCCGTTAATGGCAAGAATGAGAACCGGCCATGCGACGTATCTATATGTCCATTTGCCCAAAACGAACCGCGGACCGGTTATTTGAGACACGATGCATCGAGGGTTGAGCAAAGACGCCCAGCAAGCTACGGCAATGTACCAACGTACCTGTTCCTCGTTACCATCACCATCCCAGCGAAGAACATGCCCATCGAGCCCATTGCGTCTATGAAATAGTTAGGGTTAGTTGCAAATCCTGAATCCTCAGCCCCTCTCTGGGATAAAAAGCTTTCGCGAGCACAACGTTGAGAAGTAACTCACCGACAGACTCTACTTTCCACGACTTTGGAAGGGTCAATCTTGTCTCCCGCGAAGAATCTCTCGGGTCATTGAGAGTGTTACTACTCGACATCCTTGTGTATCGGTCGGTGACTTGCAACGAAATGTTGGCAACTGAGAGCGTGGGAACCTTGATCTGCCCCACACTGCACCTTTTGAGACGCATAACTTGCGCTCTCACTCCTGTACTAGTTGCCTCAACGAGAATATCTATTGTTCTTCTGCGAGACTGACCCTTTTTTCGCGTTGGGTTCCTTAGGTAAACTGACTGGTGTTGTCTTCAAGTACATTGACTTGCGCCGCAGGTCTTCGTGTTAAATATCATCATGGATTCAGGTACATGAAGTTCCTGCCTCTGTCCCTCAGCTCTCAAGTACTAGTAGGTGCGTTTTTGACTGGCACTTGAGTGTGCTCATGCCCACGAAGTTGGATAAGGCGGCTCGGGATGGCGGTATTAAGCATCTTCGAACTCGCTAGCATGTATTCTATGACTAGTAGTGTCACCATAATCTCTGGATGATTCAAGTCTCGATTATGCAAGATCTCAACAACCTTGCTTTCGATTCTAGGTCAGCGATTACGTATTATCAGTAAGTTTGTAGTGCCTCATCGTTTGATTTCAATCAGCTGAAATGTATTGGCTCACTTTTTTCTAGGCTCGAGCTGGTTGCGTCCATCCTGTGTCGTCGACACAATCGAGTGTCATACAGAATTCCCAACAAACCGAAATCTCTCCAAGCTTTGGGCACGAACACATAATTGTAAATATCCTCCCTTGTTCCTCTCAAGTGTCAACGCAAATATCGTCAATTCCAAATCACTTTCTGGGGAAAAAATGGCTGGTTCAGTCATCAACTCACGGAGTTCAAACACGTGGTTATTCCCCCGAAGTCAAGCCGGCACAATTCGCGCCGCACTGTCGACGACATTGCAGCATGACCGTTGAAAACGTTTCCGTTCCTGTTGGTAATCGTCCAGGGAACATTACATTACCTCCTCGATGGGAACGGCGATACAAACATGCTGCTTCTGCGGGACTCCAAGAGCATCTCGTGACGATCCTGCTCTAATATGTGACCAATTTGTCCTCGGTAACTGTTCGGACAATCATCAAGATACAGTGATGGTCTAACGTATTTTAAAAGGAAGACGATGGGATGAGGTGAACTCGAGAGTCGCGGTCATCAACTCTTCTCGACGATGTCGATCGCGTTGGCAGCCTTGCGACTTGTGTACGGCCAACAACAATTCCTATCCCTAGCCCAATCCCCTGCTCGTAAACGCGACTACTGGAACATATCGTGGTTACCTCGATGTGAATACTAGCAGCGTCAACCTGCGCAAGTGATATGGAATGCACTTTGCCGCCACGACCAGTGGCGCGAATCGATTGCTACGTCGCAGCCCTACACGCCTCCTTCATACGTGCAGAACGCGGCGGCGATGGGGGCGGCGTGTATACAACGCAGAGAATGGAATGCATGTCCAAAGCGAGGACTACCTGTTTCTTCGCACCCGTCGGCACTCAAGGCTTGCCTGTCTACGCCCACTTTTAGTCAGTTACACATTTTATGCTCCTCAAGTAACTCTCGTAGCTAATATAAGAGCGCAGCGAGGGTGGCTTCGTAGGCAATGCGAGATCTGACCCGAAGATCGAATGGATCATGACTTACTTCAAGGGGTATCGTTTACGTTAGCTACAACTACCGCTGATGCTTTTCGGATTCCCTGTATCACCAGAGATAGTGGAAGCTGGCCAGACACGGAACTTGGTCGTGCTTTCGGGGGTGATCGATTGATCCCTCGAAAGTCACATTTGGAGGTATGTTTTCTCCAAGGTTCCAACTAAACACGAGTTCCTGAAGATGTCTTGCAGGGGAGTCTGTCGGTGCAGGTAAGCATGCAAACAGTGGTGCGGGGGGTTATTTAATTGGACGTATACAGAAATGATGCTGTACTATTTTGGTGCTTACTGGTAAGATCCTCTTATTCGCGGCGCTGTCATGCAAAGCTCAGACAGCTTTTTACGCATTGGGTGCGTGGTGAACACGCGAGGTATTGGACGATGTGGGGGTAGGACAACAGATGCAAAACTTCCTTCTGATTTGAGGGCTGATGTGATAAGCTCATGGGACCACGCCGAGGATGAAATGGAGACCGAGAAGTTCGACACCTGACTAGACCGACACTCTGATTTCTTCCAGAGAGCAAATCCAGTAATTGCCTATGGTGGGCAACACCGCACGGCATCAAAGAACTGCCTATACCTCATCCAGTTGCACACTATAAGCGACCAGCTTGACCAGCGCTATACGCGTCCAAATCACGGTTTATGGAAGAACGACACGCGAAGAGAACTGACTACGATAGCAAGAACCTCTTCAAATAGTCGATCGTAGCAGCATTCACGTATTCGATCACGCTCTTCTGCCTGTACCCTACACCGATTCAAATCTGCATGAGCCACGACCGAGGAACACGATCAACGCCGTCTGAAGCTCACCGTGTCCTTCTCCTTCACAGATCACCAGCTGCGCCTGTCCCCCTGGTTTACCTTGCACGATCTTGTACATGGCCACAGCTTCGTGCACCGTCACCCGCGTGTCCGTTTCGCCGTGCGTGATGAACAGAGGCACACCGATTTGCCCTGCGTTGTTCAAGGGCGAGATGCGTTCCAGGAAGGCTCGGATGACAGGGTCCGACTCGTCCCCGTATTCGAGACGTCTGTTTGAACGACGTACGGGGGCCGTGTTCTCAAGGAACGTGACCCAGTTCCCGATACCAAAGTTGGCAACGCCGCATTTGAGCTTGGAGGAGTAATGCGTGAGTGTGGCCTAGGACAGGCCCGGTTAGACGGCGGAACACGCGCGAGATCACGATCGAGCGAACTCACGAAGACCATGTACCCGCCATCTGAGCGCGGTGAGATTTAGTGTTCATGTCAGGTGTAGAAGAAAATAAATATTCACATGAACCACCCATGACTGCAATCCGCGACGGATCCAGTTCCCCAGACAATCCAGATCCGATATATTCGATCAACGCGTTGATGTCTCTGCCATTCTCCTCGTAAACAGACAAAGAAAGAAGCCAGCTAGGCCCAGAACACTTACTTAACTGCGTCCTCGCGCTTCTGGACGTCGTCCGCTGACATGTACTTTCTTCCATAACCCGAACTACCTCTTACGTTCGGATAAATCACAGCAATTCCCAACTCGTTTAGAAGATAACCATGGGTGGCACTATGTCTTGGTGTCAGCCGAATGTTATAGGAGACAAGGTTGCCTAAACTCACGTCCTATACTGTATCGTAGCCTGCGACTCAGGGCCGCCGTGGATACCGATAACAGCGGGAGCCTTGCTCTTTCGTTCATTCGGGTGATAATACAAGGCAGGAACCTCCAGCCCATCAAAACTTCTGAACTTGATTAGCTTTGGTGCGACAGCCTTGGCCACTTCGGGTACTGCCGCCTGAACGTGTGGTGTCATCTCGACATCAACGTATGAATTACCATCCAGGGTATACTTGAGCGTCTGCAGGTCCAGGATTGCCCTTTGAACGAATCCACGGGACCGATGGGAGGCAAGACGGAGTACAAGCTCGTAGGGATGTCCGTTTCGCCCATTATGTGTGTATGCGATCCATCCCCCTTCCCATCCAAGCTTGACCTCAACCACCGTATTCTTGTTTGGGCCACTGAGAGGCATAGCATACAGAGCGCTCCAGCCTTCCACATTTGCGATGAAGTAGATACAGGCATCTGTGACTCCGAGGCCACCCACCTCTCGCGCGATGGGTTTCAGAACAGGGACAGAGGCGCCAAGGTTGGGGGTAGTGATATGTGTGACTGTGCGCTGATCGATGTCGTATGATACGACAGCGTCAAAATCACCGTACGCATTCGTGACGATATATGCTACATGGGGATTGGAAGGGTCGAGGGAGAAGGATCCGTTCGCTGTCGTTGCCTCTTCGTGTTCTGTGGCCCCTGGGAGAATAATACGCTCGATCTTGCCTGGTTCTGAACCAAAAATGTCAACCACGAACATAGGTTGATAGACGTTTCCATAGGCGCGCGTGAGAAGCAGGTATTTGTCGTCGACAGAGATAGACCGAGTGACCCATCGCTCGGTCTTTCCATCTTGAAGAAGAGGGGTGACCAACTTGGAGGGAAGACTAAATGGAGTTGAGTCGCTGGTGGCCCCAGTGTTAGAGCCTGTCAAACGAGTCAAGTAAGCAAGAGTATCAGTGTTGTTTTCCTTGTTTGAAACGAATGCCATCAGTCTGAGAATATCCATGAGAGTGTATCAGCAGAATATGGAGCGAAACAAACTTGTTGGATGGCGATATTATGATATTGTTATATCTGTAGTCGTCGTGAGTTAATCTCTCGATACGACCTTTACCAGGGGCGTTATCCAGTTCGCCGTCGATCTTTGGCAAAACCTGTTCGCAGAGGGCGTCCTCCCAGTAACGCCTGCGATCCTCGACGTCAGGCGCAGTACGAGTGGAATGTACCAACCTTGTGCACGCACCAAAGCTGAAAGTGCTCGTTTCCATTGAAGTCCATGGACATTATTGCACCACCTGGCCTGTACACACCACGCCAATCCTCGCCAGCAATGGGTTTGAATGTGGATATAATCCGGCCGGTTCCGATGTTGAAATATGTGAGACGCTCCAATTCAGTGTTGACCGGGTCGGTCGGAATCCTGTAAACCTGGGACACCTGGGCATCCTCTGGACGATGAGAGAGGAAGATGCCACCAGGTACTTCTCCTGTTGCAGTCTTCACGGTGCGCTCAAAACCGTACAGGTCGAAACCTAGTGATCGCGACGTTCATTAACCATGACGTCCGAACCACACAAGGATCGGTACATACCTCGAGCGGCATCTTCATAGGCCTTCATGCCAGTGAATACTTCCTGGGGAATATCTGGAACATTGACCGCTTTGATTTTGTCAGCGGGTCTGGTGAATTCGAGATCGCCATAATCAACAGGAGCAGCCATGTTTGATAACGTGGGGATTGAACGCTCGGATATCCGGTGGGTGCGGTGTCTCGAAACTGTTTATATAGCTTCTCAACGATCCTCGAAGAGGAACAAAACCCACACGATTGAGGTTCGCCATACGGTCCAACGGTAGCAGCGCGGTCACGCAAGAGATCAGCAGGCTCACGCTCTGCTTATAAAATTAAGACCATTGTTGCCGAAACACGAGGTAATTTGATCATGTGTGAACTGATCTATATCGACCACGCCGGCGGGCAAGATGTATATGATGCGAAGAGGACATACAGACCACACCTGGTTCGTTGACTCCCTCCGTTGTAGTAAGGGCGTCGCCGATGAGCTTGATGCTGACCGTTGGACAAGCAGTCCGAGAGTGGCGAGTGGCAGACAATCAGCAGGTGGGGATGATAAAAGCGAGAGATGTCCGGTCTATCGCAGTCTCGAAGGACGGCAGATGGGTCGCAGCGGGGAAAAGCTGGGGTGAGAAGACGGTGTGTGACAGGCAGACAAGTTCAGGGAAGTCCTCACGCACGACGATGGCAACATTGTCACCGTGATGGCAGGCGTCGATTTCTCGCCCGACTCGACACGGCTCGTCACTCCATTGGGTAGCCGCGCAGCCTTCATCTTGGACGTTGCGACCCGCAAGGTGGTGGTCGGACCACTTGAACACCCGACGCGTGGGTGATAGCCGCGAAGTTCTCTCCCAAAGGCGATCGACTCGAAATCGTAACAGCCATGCTAACTTGAAGGAACCATGTAATAGTTGACCTGTAGATACGTGTAAGGACAATCCACCTGCAGCCGAGACACTTTGGAACAGTTCTTTCGAGTGCTGCCAGATCCCTCTGAATCAAATCGTTGAAAAACAAATATTGTGGGAGCGCCACTGCGCGCTTCATGGCAATGTCGGACTCGCACATTGTACATTTGCACACATCCTCGTCAGTGCCATCGTCCCCATCCACCAAACCCGCCCCGAAACCCTCCAAAATCCCACTTGTCTTCTCTTACATACCCAGCGACGACGGAACAGACGAGAACCTGCTAGTCCTTCTCCACGGGCTTGGTAAGTACACCCCCCGTCGTTCACGAGTTTCTCTGTACTACCACAAACACCAATACCACAGGGGACAGTCATACACCCTTTGCAAAACTTGGTCAATCGCTCCATCTTCCGCAGACAGCCATTCTCGCACTGCGTGCCCCTGAACAGTAATCATGCGCATTCACCGAGATCGACCAGTGATGCTGAGCGACAGCCCACAGGATTCCATATCTCTACGAACAAGCCTTTCAATGGTACACGTCCTTTGATCCCCTCGGTGAAATTATCGAGCGACCGAACCCAACATCGGCTCTCGAGGTCATGATCAAAGTACTCGACTACCTTATCACAGAGTGTTCATGGCCTCCAAACCGCATCCATCTCTTCGGTTTTGGCCAAGGTGGCAGTGTTGCTACAGAAACTACTCTAGCGTGGTGGAAGAAAGAACTTGGGAGGACAAAGACAACACCCAACCCAGAAGAGAGATCAGTTCTGTCGCCTCGTCACCTGGGTTCGGTGGCTTCTATATCTGGCCCGTTACTTTCCTATCCGACACTCGCCATACCATGTCCTACACCCCTCCTAATATTTTCGCGAGCCTCTATTGCCAAGGACGTGTCCACTGCATTTTCAAAGGGGTTCACGCACATAAGGCAGGTCGCTAAGCCTGGAAGCCAAGGAGAGGAGTCTATGCCACGTTCTCGAGACGAATGGGAGCCTGTCATGCGGTTCTGGAGCGAAGTGTTGGGGAGGAGAATGGGAGACGGGCTTTACGAGGTAATGACTGGCACGGCGGCTTGAGTGCGCAGCCAAGCGTGTACTTGGACTCCGAGCGTGGCCAAAGCTCAACTTTGAAACCTTTTCTTGCCGAGATCTGGTTGATCATGCATGCATAGCACTCGAGAATGCTCTTTTTGCGAAGCTGCGTATCAGTTTGCGAACCCCTCAAAGCTTGTTTCAAAACGGACACGTCAATTCTGCTCTCGGGAGAGAAAGGTGAATGCCACCACAAAACGCTGGAGTAGGTTAACATTGTTACTCCATGCACCGGCACTAGCTCAAGGAAGCGCATCGGTGTACCTCTCTGTGCGCACGGGTCCAGGTCATTTAGATCCGGTAGCTTGAGACCGGTGTCCACCCAAGCCAAAGCCCATGTAGGGCCGCCATTCCCTACCTTGGCACCACCGAGAACCCGCCGAGCGAGCGACCTGTTCCCAGCGAGCAATCGATCATGTCTGAAGTAAGACAACCTTTAACTTACCGACAGGAGTAGAGTCGTTTTAGTCCAGACAAGAACCCTTTCTAGAATGTTGCGAAACCAACAGATCATCGGTGCTACCAAACTATACAATCATTACACGGTCCCGAGCTTCAGACTAGCAATCAAGATCAGACTTGAGTGTGTCGTAGGTGAAATCGCTCTGTAAAGACATGTTCAGAATCTGTACGGCGCGACCTGGCTGATACATTTGGGCTGTGGCCTGATCCATTCATCGGAGCCTGACTGGAAAAATTCGAACACCTCCACTAGCTTGTCCGTAGCTGCCACTGCTATCGAATGTAGGCTATCAGAGTCACGTTGATCCGTCTTGCCATGCGGGATTCTGTCTCGCCCAGCCGGGGCATGATCGCTGGGATCAAGTCGCTCCTCGGCGCGTTCTCAGCGGTGCCAAGGTAGGGAATGGAGGCCCAACATGAGGTTTGGCTTGGGCCCTGGACACCGGTCTCGAGCTACTGACCCAGTGCCGAACAAGATCGAAACAGGGATCTCAACGAGATGAAACATCGACACGATCGTGTTCGAAGCTTTGAATAGATCACTCAGTGGATGGTCATCGTTTCGTACAAGAAAGGAGAACACGGAAATCTACTGTTACCAGTGTGTATAGTACTTGAACGTGCTCTTTTTCCGGGCCGCAAAGCCACTTTAGACATGTGGATCTATCGGCAAATCATTTACATGCACACACCTCGAGTTTGCGTGCCATTCAAAGCTAGTTTCAAAACGGACGCGTTAATTCTGCTCTCGGGAGAGAAAGGTGAATTCCATTTCGGATTACCACAAAACACTGCAGTAAGTTAGCGCTGCGTTCCATGCTAGCTCAAAGAAGCCATCAACACATCTCTCTCTGTCGCGTACAGGTCCAGGTCATTCGGACTTGGGAGCTCAAGACAGGTGTCCACCCAAGCCAAGGCCCATGCGCCATTCCCTACCTTCGTACCACCGAGAACGCGCCGCGGAGCAACCTGTTCCCAGCGATGCCTACTCGGTTGTGTGTCCGCACGGTCTGCTCGAGAAGAACAACATCAACGATCAGTGACTCAAGAGATGCAAGGTCGAACGCACAATGTACGAGACCCGTGTGTGGTTCGTACACACCTAGCGGAAGCTCAGTGTCGTCCGTCTTTTTCTTCTGCCCTGCGTCACCTTCGCCATCGACATCCATCGCGCCGTTCACCTCTTCTTTCTCTTTCCCCTTTCCAGAACTAAAATTGCCCTCTAGGACACCCCCGCATGCGATCCTCGCTTCTTGTCTCATCTTAGACCACTCTGTATTCATCTCGTGTGCTCTCCTAGCAGCTTCCCACATCCAGTTCTCTGCTGTAAGACCTTCCCGAGACAACATACTCTTCCTGACAGCACTATGCGGTCCGTCACTGTATGGACCCCACCCAGAGCCACCGAAAAGCGTAGTTGGACCACCAGCACGATATACACCTTGATTCGTACCCGAAAACGTTTGGCTTGGCGCAGAGACAGCAGGGACGTTGCTCGTGGAAGTAGCAGTTGGATCTGGAAGCTCGCCAACAAAGTCGCCTGGGGAAAGACCTTTGGCAGTGATGTCGGCGAGTACGCGATCTTCGTAATAATCATCCGTGACCCAACGTCCCTCTGAAGAGAACCGACATTTAAACTCTGAACGGCCAACTGAATACGCATTACATCAACCCACGTACCAATGATCATTTTAGCGCCATGTAGTTTATATGCGCTTCGCGCAGTGACCAGTGTAACGCTGCGTGTCTTGAGATGGGCACCAAGCTTTCCAGCTTGTATGAGAGCCTCTTTTTCTTGTTGTGAAGCACTGAGTTTGAGTGCGAGTGCGTTACGGCGAAAATAGTATAATGAGTCTCGGAAGCCCGAGGAACGCGCAGCATCGATAGCAAGCATGTATTGTCGTGTTGGATGTCGATCAGGAAGGATGAAAGTGCTACATTTGAAGCGTCGACCTAGGGACTTGTCAGACGTTTGACCGCTAAAGGGACAGACTCGGCACGAAATGGGATAGTCACTCACCATCAAGCAGATTTCCATCTATATCAATCTTTTGATCTCCCCTTTCATCCGGATCCGTGACGAACTCGTCGCCTTCGATATAATACACTTTATCCCCAACTCTGCGCCATGCGCGTCCGCCTTCCTCGCCTTCTTCTCCCTCACCTTCTCCCTCACCACCCTCCCCGGAGAAGCGGGCCGTCAGGCCCTTCCCGCGACCCCGTCCTCTACCGCGGCCACGACCTCTCCCCCTCGCACGCACTGCAGGCGTACTCGGAGCGGCCCCCCGTGCGCGCCCTCTCGGTCTTCCACGAGGTCGAGCGGAAGCGGGTGCGTCGCGGTCACCGCCCTCTTCATCATGCCCCTCATCTACGCCACTCCCCTCCAAATCGCCCTCGCCCTCCATATCCGCATCGGTACCCTCCACGGCAGGCTCTTCCTCATCTAAGAGGCCTTCGGATTCCTCCCGTTTCGTGTGAACGTCGTCCTCGTCGACATCGTCGGCTTCCTCGGGGTAGGAGGTGGGGGTCTGGACGACGGGCGTGTTGGACCGCCGTGTAATGAT